>CM031238.1:39651098-39892708 GCA_018340775.1 Taxus wallichiana var. yunnanensis
TCCAAACAAAGTCGCGGTAGGCTAGAAGGTTGTTGATAGATTCTATATCAAAAGTGGCCTCTGACGCTAAACCTTGCGACATGATCTCCTTGAAAAGTCGGATAGTGTCATCTACCTTCCTCAAGGCATATGATGGGGTGAGAAAACCTGAGACATCCTTAAGATGATCTGCTCCATTTGATGCATTACATCCAAGGCTTCCTCCTTGATTTTGTCTATTTTCTCCAAGACAAACTCCATCTGGTCAACCCGATAGTCTAGAGCAGCAAGGATTTTATTGGGTGCTCTCGGGTGATCGAAGATGCCAAATTTCATTAAGTCATCAACTGGGTAGTCGAGCATCTTTTGGAATGTCTCATGTTGCAACCTGGCATGGTCCAACTCTTTGGAGATAGGTCCTGCTATTTCCTGGAGTTCCTTGTTAGCTTGATCTATATTTTGATACAACTCTGTGAACTTTGTGATCACTTCCTCACTATCTTTGAGGATCTGCTCTCTCTAGAAGACACTACTACACCTTGCTTGCACTAATCTTGGCGTACTCATTTATCTTCTCCTGACTAAGTGCTTCAGGAGTTTTGGTGGCAGCTATAGGAGGTGCATTGCCCATATTTTGTAGGGCTTGGAGAAGATGCTTGTTTTGTTCTTTCAATATCCTCTTCTCTTCCTTTGCTTCTTGAAGATTTTTGCAAAGGGCATCCACTATGGATAAGGCCTCTCCTTGTAGGATTTCTAAGGATGTTCCCATTGTGACCTGAGTCACTGTAAAATCTATAGGAGACAGATCTTTTTCTCCTTTGTGGGATCAGGGTATGCGATCTCCATAACTCTTTCACCTGAAGCACTTTGAGAGAAGCGGGTTATAGCCTTTTTCTTCTTAGCCCCTTTAGTTGGAATAATGAAGAAGTCCATAGGTGCAATAGGGACTTTCCTCTTGAGCTGACTCAGGTGTTTGGAGATCCATTCTAGACTTAGGGAGTGGGACCAGAGGAAGAAGAGGAAATGGGGGTGGAAGAAGGAGCAACTACAGTGGACATGGGAAATGTGTCAAGAAACTTGGTGGTGGAATTGAGAAAGAAGCCAACCCTCTAATGCTCATGGGGGTAGGAGTCACTGCAGGAGAGGAAACCGTGGGGTGGAAGGGATCTGTGAGATGAGGGAAGAAATGTTGGGGATAGATCCATGAGGGAAGAGAAGATGGAGGAAGAGGAAGGGGGAATGGTAGAAGATGGGGAGAAGACACAACCAAAGGAGTGGTTGGTTGAGTGACATGAGGAGGAGAAGGAGGAGTGGGAGAGGGGACAGTGGGAACCTCAACAATTGTAGTAGTGGCAACATCCTGAGTGGATGTTCCCATTGGAACACTTACCACTTCTTCTTCTTCGAGGATATCGGAGCTTACTACCTACTTCTTGGTGGTGGAAGGAGGACTCTCAGGAGCTTCCTCTTGAGTAGTGTTTGTCTCTCCCTCTTTATCTTTTCCTTTGCCTTTAGGAAGTGCTTTGGCTTGGTGGGTGCATTACCCAAGGAGACGTGGTAAAGTCTACTCCCAAGGTAGATGAGACTATTTTCTTGCACCAATGCTTAGTGCGCTACTATAGAGTGCCTTTGCCCTTTCCTCAATAGTCGAGGTGCCTTGTTTATCGATTTCAGCAAATGGCCAATTATCCCCATCCATGTCTTGATAAACCTGATCAACCTCTTGATCAATTTCTTGGAAACCTTTGGGACAATGGCCACACCATATTGAATGATCTCTGCCAGGGCCAATCGGGAGTGATCCTTTCATCTGAGCTCGACTTCATGATACAGATCAATGTAGATATCTTTGATCTGAGGGATGTGAATCGGATCGAGCTTTTCCCTTGGAAGGCAATCACGAGGATCAAAGGTTGGCCTTGCTGGAAATTATGCTTTAAGTTGAGCAATTCAAGTTCTACAAACATTTCCCGAGACTTTTCTCTGTGAAGTGCAGGTGTACCTACCCACTATGAGGGGGAATGGAGTTCCACCCTTCTTTCTTTTCAAACACTTCTCATGGTATGTGATAAGTTGTCTAGACAGCTCCAATAGGATCAGCTTGGGTCCCGCATACCTCGGCAATTTGGTGGGCTCTCCCAAGAAGTTGGTGGCTCTGAGATAGGTGAAAGTGGGGAATTACATGAATAACACTCCCCACTTCTCTATGGTAGTTACCACACTTTTGGTCATCGACCGTGAGTCATATTAGGCCTCAAGAGGCAGATGACGCCGTAGAAGAAGGCATCATTGATTTTGTTGAATTGTGCTATATTGTTTTCTAGTTTTAACTCTGGATAATACTCATATATTCTGACTTGGGGCCATACCCCACATCGATTCAATGTTGGGTAGTCCCTTTCGGAGGCAGCAGTATACCACATAGGAGTTCATATAGAACCTCTCAGTTGTTGAAAGTTGTTGAAGCTGCTCGGAGATGGTGTTGTTGATAATCTCCGCCCATTCAAATGTTGATCAGGGACATTTTTGCTCATGGTTTCTAAATATCTAAGCATCCACTTGTGAAAGTAATGGGCATCGAGAAGCCCAAACACCCTACTTAGGAAGGTGATGGTGTCACTTAGTTCTTCTGAAAAGTCACTGCGATGAATGACTTGTGGCCATCTGCTTACCACCTTCTTGTTTTTGAGGTATACCTCATTCATCAGCTACATGCATTTGTCTTCATTTTCATTCCATGTCTTCATGTAGTCATCTTGGCTTACTACTACAAAATTTTGGTGGTGAGGGATACCCAACATGATCTCAAAATGTCGGGCAGTGAGGTTGATTATTACCTCACCCTTCTCATTTTCGACACATCTTGTGTCCTTATTATAACAACGGCCCACTAACATCATGAACTCGTTGTTGATTGCACTCATGGGAATCCATGCAGCAAAGTGCAAACCATTGCTGACCAATTTATCCATCCATGGACTACCTGTGACCTTCTTGGTTCTGGCCCAGAAGTCCTCCATGTCAATGTGCCCGAGTTCTGAATCTCTGATATCCAAATCACACTCTACAGGGATTCAGGCATCCTGACCCTTTGGTATTTATATTTCATTTCTTCTTCCATTAGCTTGGCTTTACCTTTGGACTTGGTTGGCTTCTTACTCGATGAAGACATGTGTGGATCTGAGTTCAGTTGTTGATCTACAAGAAGAATCAGGGAAGTCCATCGCAGAAGAGCCATGTTAGCTGTTAAGTCATCCATCAAAGCTTACAGAATGAAAAGTTAGCAATTTATGAGTCTCTGGGCGCAAGGCGCAGCTCTACTATAGGCTGCAGGGTTTTAGAAAAGCAAGGCACACTTTGGGAACATGTTGCATGGAAGGAAACAATGCCAAAAGGGGCATAGGGTGTAGAAAGACTACACACAACATTCAGATGTTGGTGTCAATGGATATGCGCTTGCACCATATGAAGGGTTTTAACTGGGTGCAAATTTATTTGGTGTAGCAAGGTCTCGGGTGCGCCATTGGTGCATATGTGATATATGTTTCATAATATTATGATGCGCCAAGGGGATTTAAAAAGATGCATCATTAAGGTGAGGTGCACCAAGGGATTAGTTTGCGCGACATGGGAAGGGTTTACACAACATGCAGATGTTGTTGTAGTTTTTTGTGTGCTTACACTTGTGCTTGTCTTTAGGATTTTTGGAATTTATAAGGCACGGGAAAAGCTAATGTTGCATGTGGGGACAGTGCACCTATGGCAACTGTGTTTGGTGTAACAATGACAAATCCTGCGCCAAAGGAAAAATAGTGGGCTTGATTGCAAAGACTTTATAATTTTCACTACCTTTGCTTGTGGTTTTAAACGGTTAGGAGGGAAAACCTTAGCATAGCAGGGACAAAAGAGTTGAGTAGTTTTGAGGTAGGAACTTCCAGTTTTGCAGATCTGGAAGGTGGACGGAGAATGGTTTGAAGTGGGTTTTATTTTGCAAAATGGGTTGGAGTTGCATTACCTTCTTAGGTTCATTGTTGTTTTTAATAACACAAACCACCAAAACAAACAAAGAAACCACAACAAATCCACAAGAAGGGCAAGGGCCACTTACCAGGAATATATATAAGATAGAGGAAATGATGTGGGGTCCACGAATGCGATGAAAAGCAACACACGGGCTGACAGGAACACTAAAAAGTGCAGAAGAATAACTTTTCACATTTTTTCAATCATGAAAATGATAGGTCGGATGCACCTATATATAGCAAAAGGTGCAATAAATGCACCACCAACTTTTCTAAGGCACCAAAATGGATGCTGACACGAAGGGATTTGCCCATAGGCAACTTTGGGAGTGTCAACACCATGTTTTCAGCACCTTGGCACACCATTGGGAGGCGCAACATTTGGAATGTTAACAAGTTGGCGCATGCATGCCTGCCCTTGGGCACACAACATCTGGTGCAACATTTATAGGCACAACATTTATAATGTTGACACTCAATAGAATGCGCCAAAGGAAAGAGGGGGCATAATTTTGATTGATGTAACGTGAAAGAAAATTGCCCAACCCAAAAAGGATTAAAATGACCAAGTTCTAAAAACTAGATTTTCTGAAAGGGATTTTATGCCATTCCGAATGCTAAGAGACCTCGATGGGGAAACAAAATGAAATTTTGGTATGGTTACCTGCAAAATTGCCCTTGTCAATTTTACAGGATAACAATTGGCTCTTTCTGGGGACTATCTTTGAGTGAAGCTTAAGGGTAGAGAATCCCAGATCAACATGTGCCTATCCATTGGGTTGGGGTCAAAAACAAGGGTGACGAAAAAGGAAAACACACAACCAAAAACAAACACATGACAAAAAAAACACACAACTAAAGCAAACTATACAAAGAAGAGAGCAAGCTCTACTTCCTGAATATTTTGAGATGTTTCCCGCTATAGGGAAGCGGGAGCTCAGTTCTATCCAGATATGAGAGATAGAAGCTATTCTCTCTATTGAGCTACTTGATCTTGAAAGGCCCTCTCCAAAGAGAGTCAAATTTCCATGCATGCCCTTTGGCTCTCTTCGCTTGTCCCATAAAGGATGAGATCTCCCACCTAGAAATCCTCTACTTAGCCTTTTTATCAATAGTCTCTTGACTTGATTTTGATGTTCGGTGATCCTGTCGACCACCCTTACTCTCCTTTCTTCAAGTTCTATTAGATACATGATCCTCTTTTCAAGAGAATTATGGAAAGTCTCATCTTCGATCGCTCGTGCCAAGTGTAGAGCAGGGAGTTCCGGAAATGGGGAGCTCAACGTCGATTCCATATAGCACTTGAAAAGGTGACATACCGAGAGATCTCTTCAGAGTAATACGGTCTGCCCACAAAGCATCATACAATGACTTGTGCCAGGACCACTGATTCTCATCGACTAGCTTCCGTATGATGGTTACTAGGTTCTTATTACTAGATTCTACCTAACCATTTCCTTGGGGGTAATAATCTGAGGCATGGGCCAAGGTTATCTCGTATTCATAGAAAAAATTGATAACTTCCCATGAGGAGAAGTTGGAAGCATTATCAGCAACGATCTTGTGTGGGATGCCAAACCTCACGATGATATTTTCTTTGATGAAGTTGCAAACAACTTCAGAGGTGGCATTCTTAACAGGTATGGCCTCCACCCATTTGGTGAAGTAATCTGTTGTTGTTAGGACATAACTATGTCGGCACTTGATTGGGGATGTAGTGCTCTCGATGAAGTCAATTCCCCATTTCTTGAATGGTTCATCAATAATGATGGGCCTGAGGGGAAAAGCAGCCAATTTTGGTTTGCCACAAACTGTTGGCAGAGCTCACATTTTTCTACCTAGGTGGCTATATCCTGAAATAGTGTTGGCTAGTAATACCTAGCTTGGATGATCTTATGTGTTCATCATGGACAAGAGGAGAAATGACCACCGCAGGCCGAGTCATGAAAACTTTCAAGCAATTTGATCTGTGTGGTTTGTCAACATCATCAAGAAGATGCCATCAATACCGCGCTTGTATAAACCTTCATCCCATATGACATATCTAGCTGCCCTGAGCTTCACAGTCCACTTTTCCTTTGAAGTTAGATGAGTTGGACACTCACCATAAGTGAGAAAGAAAGTGATATCGAATACCATTCGTTGCTAGTTGCAACAAATAGAACCATAGGTAGAGAATCAACTTTCTCCAACTGGCCTTGCGCTCTGTCGATGCAATCATCTTTCTCTTTGGGGACCTCTGAATCTTTGTTTTCAGCCATAAGATGACATAGGCCCTTGCCTCTTACCATCTTGGTTGGTTTTATGTCTAGATCATACTCTGGACCTTTGCGATCCAATTCCCTCGTAAGCTTCCTAACTCTTGTTGAGTTAGGATAGACTTAACTACCATGTCAGGAACCAACACTACCGTATGAGAGTTTAGGATGTAGTACCGAGAAGTTCTTGACTACTTTGACCATGGCGAAGGCATGTTTTTCTAATTGAGACATCTTCAATTCATGGAGCTTGAGAGGAGAGCTCATGAACACGATTGGAGATTCAACATCCTCAGAGTTCTTTTGCATTAAGATGGTTGATACAGTATGCGCAGATGCATAACTATACATGATAAAATCCTTGGAGAAGTCGGGACATACCAGGATGGGTGCATGAGCAATGGAGGATTTTATGTCCTCGAATGATGCCTTTCCTTCTTCACTCCACCAGAAATTTTGTGACCCTTTCATCATATTTGATATGTGATGAGTCTTTTCAGCGAAGTCGAACAAAGCGTCTGAGAAAATTCACTTTTCGAAGAAGGAGTGAACACCGATCTTTGCTTGTGGGTAAGGTAAGGCTCTGAATAGCCTTAACCCTTTTGACATCTATCTTTGTTCCTTCCTTGTTGACAACAACGTGTCCCAACAACTTTCCTTCAATGACCCGAAAATAGACTTCTTTGGATTTAGGGAAATCTTGTGTTCTCGGCATCTAATCAATACTTTCTCCAAATGATCACAATGATCACTTCACTTTTTAGAGAACATAGTTAAGTCATCTAGATAAACTATGATGACCTTTCCCATCATACCTTTGAATGTGAAGTCCATTGCTCATTTGAAAGGTGGCACCAGCATTGGTCAAGCCAAAAGGCATCCTGCTGTAGGTGAATGTGCCCCAGGGAGTAGTGAATGTTATTTTGAATTGGTCTTGGGTGAGACCTTAATTTGATTATAGCCCAAAAACCATCAAGCATGGACAACATCTCTAAACTAGTTACTACTGCTATAGAACTTGATCCATTATGGGCAGTGGGTAATTGTCCTTCAAGGACGCCTGATTCAGATTGTGAAAATCTACGCATATGCGTATCTCACCATTCTTCTTTCATACTTGGTATGATGTTTGCAACCCAGTATTGTGATGGATAGGAAAGATAATCCTCGCATCCAACATCTTTTGTATTTCCACTTGGATGGTACCGAGATCTTGGGATTATAGTGCCTCTGTTTCTGGCGAAAGGGTTTGACATCATCTTTTAATGGGATGTCATGTTGAATGTCCTTAGGCTTGAAAGACTTTAGATCGGCATAAGACCATGCCAATACGTCCATATATTTCTTTAGAAATTTGACAAACTTCCACTTTTCTTGGTGTACAACATTTCCCGATGTTCACAAACTGGATGTTCCATAGTACCCAAGTTGACCGATTCGGTCTCTGGAGAGGAGTTAGGATCATCTTGTCACTTCTTCTTGACAAAATGATCATGTTTGTCAAACAATCGTTCTAGAGAGACTAAACCCTTTGGAATTTTATTTCCCTTGAGCTGGCATATGCCATCACCTTCTTTTGATTCATTCACTTGACCAGTGATAGATTCACGGCATGCAGAAGTAGATCCTTCAAAATGAAGCTCATTGAAATTTTCTACTTTCTCTAGAAAGGCAATAAGTTGATTGTCATCGTTGAATACCTGCCAGTGTTGAGAATTGTCTAGCACGCTTGGGTGGAAGACTACCTCAATGGTATATGTGTCTATTTTCAACCCTGGGTGAGGGAGCATAAGGGATCTTGAGATGGCCAATGAATCGGCCATGTCATTTTGAGCTCTTGGAATGGCTTTTATTGAGAAAGCATCAAATTCCTCAATGTTGTCCCATACTACATTGCGGTAGTGCCTGAGTCTGTCATTTTTCACTTGGTACACCCCTTTTACCTAGTTGATGATCAGTTCGGCGTCACCTTGTACTTTTAGGTTCTTGATTCCTCTTTCTTTTGCAGCTTGCATACTGAGTAACAAAGATTCATACTCAGCAGTATTGTTTGTATTGAAAAACTGACAATTTGAAAGAAAGGGGAAAAATCTCCTCTTCAGGAGATATTAGGACAGCTCCAGCGCCACATCCACTCATTGCACAACTACCATCAAACTGCAGTGTCCATATCTTGTTAAGGTCCTCCTCCTAGATGAGAACGTCCATTTTATCAGACTCAGTGGATAAGAAGTAGTTCCCCATCCTGATGATTCGAAGAGGATTTGGGCTTTGGGGTCATCAGAATTGGTGACCAGGTACTTCTTTTGTGATTCAGGCTCCAATGTCTGCATTACACCCTTGATGGGGATTCTAGCTTTGGACCAGTCCATATGAATCTCTCCACCGACTTCTCTGCAAAATCTTCTCCCTAGTAGAATTCCATATGCTTTGTTGGGATATCAGCAACGAGGATGGTCATTTTACCCTTTTCTCTGGGAACACTACAAATGTGAACTGTGCATCTTTGATCTGACCAATCAATGGAACCTATTTGGTTTCCATGGAGTAACATCTGCCAAAAGGCTTGGTAAGAGTGAGGCCCAAAGCATGGGCAACCTTTGCAGCATGACATTATCGGAAGCCCCAGAATCAATTATGCAGTTGCTTAGTTTGTGACCATTGATTAGGAGGGAGAGATAAAAAGGTTCAATTTTTCCTGACATGGAAGTCGAGGCAACATTTATGCGAGATGCAAGAGGAGTGGAAAGGATTCCTTTAGGGAGACATGAGAGGGGATGGCAGCTTGGCTTTGGATATATTCGGTTAATCTTACAAGCTGCTCGGGGTTAGACTAAAGATACTCAGCTTCAGACATTTGAATCTTGGTCTTTTTAGCATGATCGATTATGTCGAATGCGACCAAGGGTTGCGTTGATGAAGGAATGAGTCCTCATTTCGCGATGGTAGGGTAGGGTTACTGGTCTTTATGGAAACAAAAGAAGGCTGATTTGGAGGAGAGATGGGAGGAAAAGATTTCTTTGTAAAGGCTTAATAGGAGGTTGAGCAGGAAGAGGATTACCTCTTTTAGCAATTGTTGGAGGCATGTTTGACACAACCTTCTCTTTTTGTATCCTGGCAGCAACTTCTGCTTCTTTTCCTTGTGAGTGGGTGAAAACAACATATGATTGTCCACTTGCATACCCTTGGGTACCCTCTTCTTCATCAGATTCCTCATCTTCAAATTCCATATACCCGATTGTAGAGTCACCCGGTTCACCGACATCTTGATCATCTCCACCTTGCGATGAAGGTTCTTCATAAATTTTCTCCTCTTCTTTGATCTCGACCAGGGCATTGACCGAGAGGGGCCTCAAGTGCCAACCATGGAGCAGCTATAGAAAATGTGGCCTTTGTGGGGCATTGTTGGGAGTGAAGTTTCTCCATGGGATATCCCGGTATGGAGTGGAGGATGAAGCTTGAGCTAATTGCTTTTTTAATGCGAGCAAGTCATTTTCCATTTTCTGGAATGTCGGATCTGATGAAGTGGCTTGAGAAGGAGTTGAAGCCTTAGGCTTGGATGGCTCTCATTTTAACTCACCAGAGATAAGTAGATTATCTTCTATCCAATGGCCGCAACTTGAGTGAGAATGAGGGTGGTGATTTGTTCTTGTAAGAGTAAGAAACTTACTCTTGAGCTCATGGCATTCACAAAGAAACACTTTTGATTTTTGGTGTTGGCAACATGGCAGGCGGTGGCACACGGTTAATCAGTGAATTGAAACGGGTGATAAAATCATGCATGGTTTCATTGGCCTCCTTCTTTAAGTGAGTGATCTTTGATAGTAACACAAATGCATCTTCTAAAGGCTTATACCTATCTTCAAATGCAGTTCATAACATGGCCCAACTGGTGATAGATCCGGCCGAAAATGTTGGAACCACTTTCTGCCACGGGTCCTTGCAAGGTCTCTAGAAAGAGGCGTACCGACACATCTTCATGGGTCACATCTAGGATGCTTTGCATGACATAATGAATGTAGATATATGTGAATCCATGCTTTGATTTCCACTCCCATCAAATCTTGGGAAATTCTTGTGATTTCCATGAGGGAGTGCATGAACTGGATGTGGCAATGCAAGAGGGCCCATAGCGTTTCCCCATGGTACTGCCATTTGAAAATTTGGAAAGAGGGCGAGCCGGGTAGCATGTTCCGCTTGAGTAATAGAGCACTTTGCAAAGGGATGTGGAGGCTCCTTGTGAAAAATAGTTCTTTTGTGGGGGCGAGGCACTTCTGGCTGACCGATCAGCTGAACTCAGCGATGAGAAGCGTCTTTGGTGTAATACTGAAGTTGTGCCTTTGAAGTAGATCAAAAATAGGATCAACTTCTCCATGAGCTCTCCTGCTATGGGTAAATGGCTCACCCGCTAGTGTATTTTTTCAGATCTGTAATGATTTTAGAGCATATTTTTAAAACTCTTTTTGTTTGTACTTGCTGATTTTCTGATTTTTCTGACAAAAATCAGCAGCATGTACTTTTCTAAATATTTAATTTTATCCCTCTTTTGAAAACCGATTGTGTTTAATGATAAAGATTAGTGAGGATAAAATGATGGTTAACTTAGTAAGCTGATTTTTGGATCTTAGATTTGATTTTTTGCAAGGGTTTGAAAATATTTGTAAAAATATCAAGATCTCAGATCTACGAAAATATACGGTTTTATAAAAACTCAGTGAACTAAAGGTTTCTAACTGGTCCAGATCTATGGATCTCTTAAGAAAATTTTCAGTTTGGATCACTTTTGCAAAAAAATTGGATTTTAAACAAAGAGTTAAGATTTGCAAATAGGTAGTGATTTTTACAGTTTTATCTATTTTCTTAGTCACCTCAGCAACTTTAAAAACTGTTAGTGTCTTTTAGCTGACATAACACCACATAGATCTGGTTCCTTCCCCCCAGTAGTCACCAAAAATAGTTGGTCAGAAAATCATCGGGTGGGAGATCTATGGATAGATAGAGCCAGCAACAGTAGGGCATAGCCCCTCTTTGAGATAACAAAGTGAAACTGGTTTATTGCTATTCTACCAGTAGGAATCTATGTGCAAGTCTTACAGTATTCTACCTTCAGGGGGTTTGGGATCTCATCCCGGTGGAGTTAGTTCCGACAAAGAATAGAAAGGGATGAAGGAGAGAATAGAAGAAAGATGGATCTAAAGGGAGAAAAGAAATGAATTCCAAAGTAGAAAGGTCAGAGGGTTTATGTTTTGGGCTGGTAGTAAACAGAGCCAAACTTACTCACATAAACAAACAAAGCAATACTGATAAACAAATGACAAAAGCATAGGTGAATCCAATAGAATAAATATGCATGTAGATCTAACTTAAGAAAGATCTAACACAACACAAGAATTCAGCACAAAGTCTCAATTTTGTATTAATAATTTTTCTATTACAAGAAAGCTCAAAGTCTTTCTCTCCTCACTTCTATTTTTCATACAAATTTTCTCACCTGAATACTACAAGTATTCAAGTATTTATAGAAGGAGAAGGAGAAAGAAGACAAAAAGGAGCCAACAACTATTTACAAAATATCTACAAAATATTTAAAAGTCAAAAGTTGACTTTGGGGCAATTTTGTGGATGACAACATCTCATGATGCAACATGGATGATGTCATCATTTGTGCCAACATTCTTTTAAATATTTTACAAAAAAGGGACAAACTCTAGGAGAAAGGAGCCTATTCATCATCATCCCTTGGCTGGAAAGGAGTGTCCTACTTCTGCTCAGGAGAGGAAATGTGAAATTGAGCTCGATACTCCATGAACTTGCTAACCATCGTTTGAAGTTGATCCTGAGCGGGACCTTTGGTGTGATCCCGATGACTTTGCAAGTCTCCCATTCATCTCTGAGTCTTTCGGGAGTTTGAAGTATTCATTACCTACCTCCATCAGGTATCCAACAAAGTCACGGTAGGCCAGAAGGTTGTTGATAGATTCTATATCAAAAGTGGCCTCTGACTCTAAACCTTGCGACATGATCTCCTTGAAAAGTCGAATAGTGTCATCTACCTTCCTCAAGGCATATGATGGGGTGAGAAAACCTGGAGACATCCTTAAGATGATCTACTCCATTTGATGCATTGCATCCAAGGCTTCCTCCTTGATTTTGTCTATTTTCTCCAAGACAAACTCCATCTGGTCAACCCGATAGTCTAGAGCAGCAAGGATTTTATTGGGTGCTCTCGGGTGATCGAAGACACCGAATTTCATTAAGTCATCAACTGGCGTCAAGCATCTTCTGGAATGTCTCGTGTTGCAACTTGGCATGGTCCAACTCTTTGGAGATAGGTCCTGCTATTGCCTAGAGTTCCTTGTTAGCTTGATCTATATTTTGATACAACTCTGTGAACTTTGTGATCACTTCCTCACTATCTTTGAGGATCTGCTCTCTCTAGTGGACACTACTACACCTTTCTCACCAATCTTGGCATACTCATTTATCTTCTCCTTACTAAGTGCTTAGGAGTTTTCGGTGGCGCTACTACGGGAGGTGCATTGCCCATCTTTTGCAGGGCTTGGAGAAGATGCTTGTTTTGTTCTTTCAATATCCTCTTCTCTTCCTTTGCTTCTTGAAGCTTTTTGCAAAGGGCATCCACTATGGATAAGGCCTCTCCTTGCAGGCTTTCTGAGGATGTTCCCATTGTGACTGAGTCACTTTATAAAATCTGTAGGAGACAGATCTTTTTCTCCTTTGTGGGATCAGGGTATGCGATCTCCATAACTCTTTCACCTGAAGCGCTTTGAGAGAAGTGGGTTATAGCCTTTTTCTTCTTAGCCCCTTTAGTTGGAATAACGGAGAAGTCCATAGGTGCAATAGGGACTTTCCTCTTGAGTTGACTCAGGTGTTTGGAGATCCATTCTAGACTTAGGGGAGTGGGACCAGAGGAAGAAGAGGAAATGGGGGTGGAAGAAGGAGAAACTACAGTGGACATGGGAAATGTGTCGAGACACTTGGTGGTGGCATTGAAAAAGAAGCCAACCCTCCAACACTCACGGGGTAGGAGTCACTATAGGAGAGGAAACCATGGGGGTGGAAGGGATCTGTGAGATGAGGGAAGAAATGTTGGGGGACAGATCCATGAGGGAAGAGAAGATGGAGGAAGAGGAAGGGGGAATGGTAGAAGACGGGGGAGAAGACACAACCAAAGGAGTGGTTGGTTGAGCGACATGAGGAGGGGAAGGAGGAGCGAGAGAGGGGATGGTGGGAACCTCAACAGTTGTAGTAGTGGCAACATCCTGAGTGGATGTGCCCATTGGAGCACTTACCACTTCTTCTTCTTCTGGGGATATCAGGCTTACTACCTACTCCTTGGCGGCGGAAGGAGGGCTCTCAGGAGCTTCCTCTTGAGTAGTGCTTGTCTCTCCCTCTTTATCTTTTCCTTTGCCTTTAGGCAAGTGCTTTGGCTTGGTGGGTGCATTACCCAAGGGAGACGTGGTAAAGTCTACTCCAAGGTAGATGAGACTATTTTTCTTGCACCAATGCTCAGTGCATTGTAGAGTGCCTTTGGCCCTTTCCTCAATAGTCTGAGGTGCCTTGTTTCTATCGATTTCAGCAAACGGCCAATTGTCCCCATCCGTGTCTAGATAAACTTGATCAACCTCTTGATCAGTTACTTGGAAACCCTTTGGGACAATGGCCACACCATATTGAATGATCTCTGTCAGGGCCAATCGGGAGTGATCCTTTCATCTGAGCTCGACTTCATGATACAGATCAATGTAGATATCTTCGATCTAAGGGATGTGAATCGGATCGAGCTTTTCCCTTGGAAGGCAATCACGAGGATCAAAGGTTGGCCTTGCCAGAAATTATGCTTTAAGTTGAGCAATTCAAGCTCTATAAACATTTCCCGAGCTTTGCTCTGTGAAGTGCAGGTGTACCTACCCACTTGTGAGGGGGAATGGAGTTCCACCCTTCTTTCTTTTTAAACACTTCTCATGGTATGTGATAAGCTGTCTAGATAGCTCCAATAGGATCAGCTTGGGTCCCGCATACCTCGGCAATTTGGTGGGCTCTCCCAAGAAGTTAGCAGGCTCTGAGATAGGTGAAAGTGGGGAATTACGTGAATAACGCTCCCCACTTCTCTGTGGTAGTTACCACGCTTTTGGTCATCGACCATGAGTCATATTAGGCCTCAAGAGGTAGATGATGCCATAGAAGAAGGCATCATTGATTTTGCTGAATTGTGCTATACTATTTTCCAGTTTTAACTCTAGATAATACTCATATATTCTGACTTGGGGCCATACCCCACATCGATTCAATGTTGGGTAGTCCCTTTGGAGGCAGCAACATATACCACATAGGAGTTCATATAGAACCTCCCAGTTGTTGAAAGTTGTTGAAGTTGCTCGAGATGGTGCTGTTGATAATCTCCCCCCATTCGAAATGTTGATCAGGGACATTTTTGCTCATGGTTTCTAAATATCTGAGCATCCACTTGTGAAAGTAATGGGCATCGGGAAGCCCAAACACCCTACTCAGGAAGGTGATGGTGTCACTCAGCTCTTCTGAAAAGTCACTGCGATGAATGACTTGTGGCCACCTACTTACCACCTTCTTGTTTTTGAGGTACACCTCATTCATCAGCTTGCATGCATTTGTCTTCATTTTCATTCCATGTCTTCATGCAGTCCTCTTGGCTTACTACTACAAAATGTCGGTGGTGAGGGATACCCAACATGATCTCAAAGTGCGGGCGTGAGGTTGATTATTACCTCACCCTTCTCATTTTCGACACATCTTGTGTCCTTATTGTAACAACGTGACCCACTAACATCATGAACTCATTGTTGATTGCACTCACGGGAATCCCTGCAGCAAAGTGCAAACCACTGCCAACCAATTTATCCATCCATGGGCTACCTGTGACCTTCTTGGTTCTAGCCCAAAAGTCTTCCATGTCAATGTGACCGAGTTTTGAATCTCTGATATCCAGGTCACACTCTGCAAGGGATTCAGGCATCCTGACCCTTTGGTATTTATATTTCATTTCTTCTTCCATTAGCTTGGCTTTACCCTTGGACTTGGTTGGCTTCTTACTCGATGAAGACATGTGTGAATCTGAGTTCAGCTGTTGATCTGCAAGAAGAATCAGGGAAGTCCATCACGTAGAAGAGCCATGTTAGCTGTTAAGTCATCCATCAAAGCTTACAGAATGAAAAGTTAGCAATTTATGAGTCTCTGGGTGGCAAGGCGGCTCTCTCTGCGAGGTTGCGGGGGTTTGAAAAAGTAAGGTGCACTTTGGGAACATGTTGCATGGAAGGAAACAACACCAAAAGGGGCATAGGGCATGGAAAGACTACACACAACATTCAGATGTTGGTGTCAATGGGTGTGCACTTGCGCCATATGAAGGGTTTTAACTAGGGTGCAAATTTATTTGGTGTAGCAAGGTCTCAGGGTGCACCATTGGCATGTAAATGTGATATATGTTTGCAGATATTATGATGTAGATTCAAAATATGCATCATTAAGGTGATGTGTGCCAAGGGATTTAGCTTTGCTGCGCGGAAGGAAGGACTTGCACAACATTCAGATGTTGTTGTAGTTGTTTGTGCACTTGCGCTACGCTTGTGCTTTTAGGATTTTTGGATTTTATAAGGCACGGGAAAAGCTAATGTTGCATGTGGGGATAGTGCACCTATGGCAACTTGTGTTTGGTGTAACAATGACAAAACTTGCACCAAGGAAAAAATAGTGGGCTTGATTGCAAAGACTTTATAATTTTTACTTCCTTTGCTTGTGGTTTTTAAATGGTTAGGAGGGAAAACCTTAGCATAGCAGGGACAAAAAGAGTTGAGTATTTTGAGGTAGAACTTCCAGTTTTGCAGATCTGGAAGGTGGACGGAGAAATGGTTTGAAGTGGGTTTTATTTTGCAAAATGGGTTGGAGTTACATTACCTTCTTAGGTTCATTGTTGTTTTTAATAACACAAACCACCAAAACAAACAAAGAAACCACAACAAATCCACAAGAAGGGCAAGGGCCACTTACCAGGAATATATATAAGATAGAGGAAATGATGTGGGGTCCACGAATGTGATGAAAAAGCAACACACGGGGCTGAAAGAATGCTGACAAGTGCAGAAGAATAACTTTTCACATTTTTTCAATCGTGAAAATGACAGGTCGATGCGCCTATATATAGCAAAAGGTGCAATAAATGTGCCACCAAATTTTCTAAGGCACACCAAAATGGATGCTGACACGAAGGGATTTGCGCCCTAGGCGCAGCTTTGGAGTGTCAACACCGCATTTTCAGTGGCTTGGCGCACCCTTGGGAGGCACAACATTTGGAGTTAACAAGTTGCACATGCACCTTGGCGCACCTTTGGAGTGCAACATTTTAATGTTAACACTCAATAAAATGTTTAAAGGAATAGACATTTTGATTGATGTAACATGAAAGAAAACTGCCAACCCAAAAGGATTAAAATGACCAAGTTCTAAAAACTAGATTTTCCGAAAGGGATTTTATGCCATTCCAAATGCTAAGAGACCTCGAGGGGAAACAAAATGGAAATTTTGGTTGATGTGTCAACGTGAATAAAAACAACCCAAAATAAAAAGGATGAAAATGACTGTATACATGAGAGAAAAACAAAAGGTTTTTGACTAATTAGAAACTAGGATAATGGTGTATAGGAAGGTTTATAATTTTTATGTACGCTTCTTACCATGCCACTTTAGTCCATGTAGCATTTAAGGACATAGTTTCAACGGTGAGGCTATGTCATGTCATTTCCATCCTAGCTCATCATCAAATCAATCCAAACTATTATACATAGAATGAGACCAACTAATTCATTATCCCTTTCTCATTGAAAATACTTTATCTATTTTATCTATCATTATTTATCATTGGTTAATGGTTATTTTTAACATTGCTACAATTATCCTTAGAAACTAATTGATTAGGATAATCTACCATCGGCTAACTACCCACTTGAGATATTAACCAATTTAGGTTAAATCACCCTTTTCTAGCATTTATTAGAGCCCCATCAAATGGTGATTATCATTTGTGACTTTATATTAGGTCATTGTACATCTTAGAATCAACACCTGATCGTATGATGCACTCAAACTCCCGAGGTCATTTTGGGACAGCTGATGTGGAAAGGAAAGATGGCTATGGAATGGATAACTAGGGAAAATAGGAAGAATACGTAAAACTAGGAAAAAAACCAACAATTAATCAAGGCAATTGAAATTATTCTACGTGCACTATAGGAATCTGTTGTCTAAGGAAATGAAGACCTCTCTAACATGGGTGGATGAAATGAAACAATCAAGGAGAATGGACACATGAAGTATTATATCGATTTCAAGGTATCACTAAACACACTCCAAACTAGCTACGGAATACATGGAAACTATCTTGCATTTTCCTCATAAAAATATCTAGACAAGGTCATGGAGGTGTGAGAAGAAACTTATGGGTAGCACAAATGGGTAAATTTCATAATCTAATCTCGACCATGTTGACTATGTCAAAACATGTAAGCATTATCTGCTTCAATGTTCAAAGTTGTCAACTATGAGATAATAATGGGTGGTTGTGGGGTGGTTTGGAAAATGAGGTGCTGAGGCCTTGGTCAACGTTTGTCAATTGTGGAGCTAAGTTTGGTTAAGGAACTCGTGGATCACACACTAAATCTTTGTGTTGTCTAGGACCTTGGATGGTCATGTGGATGTGTGAACTACTAAAGCAAAGAAACAAACACACACATAAAGAATCCGTAAGAGGAAAGGTCAATGTTTAGGAAACCTAAGCCAACTAAGGATACATAAGGAGTTGTGTTAATTCCTTTCTAATTAACTCTATGTTCCTAAATTAACAAATAAAAGTAAAAAAATTAAATTAAATCAATTCAATTACTTTCCTTGAATTTAATTAAATATACGTATGGCTAATTAATTAACAAATGAACAATAAAAATAAACTTAATCTACTTGTTTTTGTGTTTTCCAATGGTTTGAACAAAAGGAATAAAAGAAATAAAATAACTACTTAATCTAATTTTTTTATATTTTTTGGAAAACAAAATAAATATGCACAAGAATTTTAACTTCTTCTAATTAAATGAAATTTCTTCTACTTTAAACAGATTAAACTAAACAGTGAAATAATCGGATGTGGCTATTTCCCTATTGCATAGGATTTACTATAATCTAATAAAACAAATGCTTTTCCTAATTTATAATTGTGGATATTGCCTCTTCTAGCTCTACCTTAGATTCAAGATAAGAATAAAAATCTTCTCGAAGTAATTCTTCTCTTGACACTTCCTCAAGAAAAACAAAAGCTTTCTAAATGAATAAATGTAAACTATAGGTAAATGAATTATGCAGGATAAACAACACTGTGGCAAGAACCTCCTCCAAATTCTTCCCAAGAAAATCCACATGGATGAGATGAGAAGAAATCCTCAATGGAATATTTGAAAATATAAACTACTGTAAATGTTATTGTAATTGTATTTTTCTAAACAAATGTGTTTGATTGAATATATTCAAATAAACAAAGAAACTTACAGAATTAAACAACACCCCAACCTGGAAATTTTGTACATAGACAAATCCAATGCTAGCAATTATTTTTATGTCCCCTCAAATTCTTCTTCCAATGAATGTTCAAATGTGTCCAGGAAATTGTGTTGGAAATGTGTAGCAAGAATGGGAGAGAGTGTTGGATCTATCTTATTTGTAGGTAATCCGGTAGCAATGCAAGAAAAAGAGTACATGGCAAGAGATTTTTGCTTGCTTGTGTGCTTCTTGGCAGGATTATGGAAGCATAATGATATAATTCCAAAACAATGAACTCCAACCAATGCTTCAGGAAGAATCTTGGATCTTATAGAAAATAGGCAGAGAAGTGGTCTAACCCACTTGCAGCCAAGGAATACCACATCACTCAAAGAAGGGGTAGTTAACTCACAATTAATAGCAAGAAGGGAAAGGTAATTTTATGTGCATATAACAAGCATAGAAACAACCTTTTTTTTCAATAAACGTGCACTAAAAATGAGTTTGAAGAAGTTGACATGCATTCAAAACACACTAGAAAATGTGCAAGAGAAAGACGTACAAAACCACCGATGCATGCGAGGGGTAGTTACACAACCGGGTGCAGCCATTTCATAATTGTCACTTAAAGCACAAAGGCCAAGGAAAAGCTATAAAAATGATAAAGGAAAGCGGTGAAATCTAGGAAAAGGACAAATAAGCTACAAAACATGTTGCAAAACGAGGAATAAGACTTGAACATCATTGGAATTGATAGTTTATCATCATTGGGGATTTTATCTGCTTTCGACAATATAGCACATGTAAAATCATGTGCATACGATTACCATGGATGCACAATCCTCTCTCGTGCATTACCATTTTGGGGTATTTTACACTTGAAAACATAGTAGAAACAGTGCAAGATATTAGGATTTTTCTTCACTTTCCTAGTCAATATCATCTTGGTGCTTGTCCATTGCTAGATCCTCAAAAGACGTGTTTTCTTGTAAAATTTCTTCACTTGAGCCTTCACCGCCTATTTCCTCTTGAATGATTTTTGCTTCCTCCTCCTCCACCATGGGAATTTTCTACGCACCCCTTCAATTAGGCATATTCCTTCCATCTAGATATCCTGAAAATTCTATGGTTCACCCTTGGGAAGTGATGTTCTTGAAGCCCTTAATTTTGATGGGAAGAACTCAAAAATTTTGTTAATGGAGGTTGAGCAATTTATAACCTGCAATAACTAAATTTCCTCTCTTTATTTATTTTTTCATGTTTTCCCAAGTTTTCAATAGGTTGATCTTTCAACAATGAATTCCAACACAAACTTTGTATGCTCTACAATTTTCACAAGTTGAATTTGTTGGGGGCTTGAGAAATTAAAATTTAAAGTGGTTAAAATGAATTCCTATACTTATATTTATACTTATCTAAAATGTGATATTTTTCTTCTCTTTAATGCATCCACATGCTCGACCTTTTACGTCACCACCTTTTGCATATATTACTCAATAGATGCTAGTTGCATCCAACTTCCAATTCCCACATTATTGATGATATTTGAAACAAGATTTTGATTAGATAATAAATGAGGGAATCGCTTGGGCCCAGAAGTATGAAACTTCCTTTCGAAGGTGGTCAGCCTCCCGCTAATATGAATTAACACAAAATACCGTAGAGTACTAATTAAATTGTTTCGTGGAACCGGTAGGGAAAAGGTCAAGTTTTTCTTGGTTTTGATCAAAGGAACCGATGCCGCTTATCTATAACCGATGGCGGTCACCGATAACCGATACCGGCTGGTTCTAGGATCTTCTCGGGCTGGTCAGTGGTGTTTGAATGGCTGGTTTTTGGATAGTATTGAGAAATGGGATGGTTAGAAGCTAAGGAATGATGGTTAGAGGCAATGGTTCGTTAGATAATGGGTTCAGAACGGATTTGGGAAGATTACAATTCCAAAAGCACAAGAAATGTTATAATGGAGGACATGCAAGATATAACTTACCTCGTTTTTTTTTTTGATGAAGGTGCAAGTTGATCTCCTTTCACGCCAACTCTTCTCGGTTTCTTTACTCGCCTCTCGCTTGGTCAAGTGAAGTTCGACTCGCCGATCGCTTTGACTCTCCTTTGATTAAAAATCCTTCGACCGATCTCCAAAATGAAATTCCGATCCGTTGTTTTGGTTTGGGAAGCCCATTTACAGGGAACCGATGGCGGTTGCGTAACCGACGGCGGCCGAGTAGAACCGCATCGGTTAGGAAAAAGTAGGCTATTTTTAGTAAAATAGCCCACCTTCCCCGCTTTTCTCCCGAGAGATCAGTCATGGGCTTGGTCAAGTGGCTAAAGGTCGGCTTTGGGTGCGTAAGGAGGCATTAGTTATGGATGTGAGTCTAGACCAAGTCATGGGTCCTAATTAGGTTAGTTTTAGGTTAGGGCTAGGTCATGATGAAGTGGCAAAGTGAGGTGGTAGGTAAGGTGGTGTGGATTTATCAATTACAAGGCAATTAATAAATACTTGTGTAAGGTTTAGGTAATGAGGTTAGGTCATGCGAAATGAGATGCGGTCACAAGGGGTCGTGAGACACGAAATTTGGTGTCTACATTAGCCCCTTATTGTCGTGGTAGCTTGTTCTCAGAAAGTCGCGCGACAATAATATGAAGTGGTTTCTCATGTTAAAGATATAGGTAATCCCCAAATCTATCACAGATTGAGTGAACGGAAATCGTGTGGATAGGGTCGATAAAGGGTATATGTGGTAGAGAGGATGGTAAGGTGATGGTGTAGGTCCAAGGAAGCGACGATTTATGTCAAATGCAATAAGACGACTAGGGTACATGATTTGACGAGCAAACCAAAGAATGTATAGGCAAAGGTCGATAGTTTATCCAAACAAGGGTGATATAATCCTGTATCCAAGGCATAGGAAGTAGCTCCAGTGGTATATAATGTAAGGTACAGAACGCTTAGGCATGTTCGGCAAGCACTCAAATGGTTGGTTTGGTTGAGATAAACGCACGGTCTAGGTCTAGGCAAAGTTGGTCGACGATCAAGTCAAGGACCCTAATCATGCTAAAACACGAACAAGTGAGCTCGATTGAACACAAGGTACATGATGGATGGATGGATAAATAAAAACGCTGATCAGGTGGGTATGGTATGGAAGTGATGCGGCCTCGGGTCGGGCCAAGTGGCAGGGGCCCCGGGGTCGAGGCCTGGGGTCACCCAAATAAAATGGTAGGGCGAGGCCTCGGTCGGGCCAAATGGGGGCGAGGCCTCGGGTCGGGCCAAATAGGTAGGCGAGGCCTCGGGTCGGGCCAAATGGTAGGCGAGGCCTCGGGTCGGGCCAAATAGGTAGGTCGAGGCCTCGGGTCGGGCCAACAGGTAGGCGAGGCCTCGGTCGGGCCAACCAATAGTAGGCGAGGCCTCGGGTCGGGCCAACAGGTAGGCGAGGCCTCGGGTCGGGCCAACAGGTAGGCGAGGCCTCGGGGTCGGGCCAAATGGTAGGGCGAGGCCTCGGGTCGGGCCAAATAGGTAGGCGAGGCCTCGGCCGGGCCAACAGGTAGGCGAGGCCTCGGCCTCGGGCCAACAGGTAGGTAGGCCGAGGCCTCCTGGCCGGGCCAAATGGGGCGAGGCCTCGGGTCGGGCCAACAGGCCTCGGCCTCGGGCCAAATGGGGTCGAGGCCTTGGGTCGGGCCAACAGGTAGGCGAGGCCTCGGGTCGGGCCAAATGGTAGGCGAGGCCTCGGGTCGGGCCAACAGGTAGGCGAGGCCTCGGGTCGGGCCAAATAGGTAGGTCGAGGCCTCGGGTCGGGCCAACAGGGGGCGAGGCCTCGGGTCGGGCCAACAGGTAGGGGGTAGGCCGAGGCCTTGGGTCGGGCCAAATGGGGGGCCAAGGCCTCCGGGCCAAGTAGGTTGAGGCCTCGGCCGGGCCAAATAGGTAGGCGAGGCCTCGGGTCGGGCCAATGGTAGGCAGGCCTCGGGCCAGGCCAACAGGTGGCCTGGGCCGGGCCAAGGTAGGCTGAGGCCTGGGCCGGCCTAGGCCAGGCCTCAAAGGGCCAGGGGGTAGGCCTTGGGTCGGCCAAATGGAGGTCCTTGGGAGGCCTAATGGGCTGGGCCAAGTGGCAGTGGCATGCGAGGCCAAATGGAGCGGCCGACACATCGGTGAAAAGGGGATTGAGGGATCAAAAATGGTTAAAAGGGGCCATGAGAAAAGAGGATCATTGCGAGGCTCATGAGTCACGAGCAAGAGACTAGAGGCTGGAGTACCTCCATGCGAGAGAGCGTATTCACATGTTACAGGAGAGATCGGGCAGATCAAAGGGGGTACCAATAGCCGCGTACACCTTCGAGGACAGAGAGGCCCGGCGAGAGGGGTCGACGATCACGATCATCACCTAGGGGATGAGGCGTGATGGTCTAAGTAAATGTTAGCAAGGTATAAGAATAAATAAGAGCCGACCCGCGTGTCGATGATGATAGAGAAGATGTATTTGTTTAACATCTAAATAAAACCGAATATGTATGTTGATTTGAGTTATGATAATAATAAGAATGTTGTCGTTTTGATTTTCTGTTTTCAAAAAGGATAAAGAGAAATGTGATTAAAATAAAATACACAAAAATATTTATATTCACCACACATGATAGGTTATGGTAGGGATGGTCGAGCTAACCTCGGGAGACCCCATGTCTCCGAAGTGCACCTACATAGCCCATCGCACAAAGCAAGGAAGGGCCTCGATCGATGTAGTTCTCCCTTAGGATCGTGGAGGGGTGAATTTAGGCAATTTGGTATGGTTTAGGCAATTTGTCGCTTGGTAAAAATTTGATGTCAGGGTAATGTTGTTGGTGTAGGTAGGATAATGTTGTGTGTGTGTAGGTATAGGTAAAGCAAAGGTTAGCATACCCAAAGTAGTAGGAATAGTGTCCCGATTAAGATCAACACACAATTCTAGATGCGAGGCAAAGCGGAAAGAGTGCTCCGTAGGTGAAAAGAGCTAAACAAACCACACAACGTAGAACGAGCCCGAAGCCCTAAGTGCCGTGTATGACGAGAAGTCCATAGTTGAAAAGAGTCAGATGATCACAATATATCAGTGTACGTTACGTCCCTCGAGTGGAAACAAATGGTGAGGTGATGTGGATGATATAGCCGAGGTACAAAGAACTTGTTATAACGAAAGAGAACCTACCCTAAATAGACAAGTCCATGACCCAAAAATTTCTTTTCAGATGAGGCTTTTATTTTATCAATGTAGACCGATCGATGCGGGAAGTCTACAAGGGATATTGATTGTTTTATTCTTGAGGTCTTCACGGCCGATCAATGCGAAGCTTCGATAAAGGTCGACTGTATATAGCTGTCCTTCTGGGGAGCAAATGATTTATATAGAGCAGAGATGATTTTAGTGCATAGCTGTCCTTCAGGGGAGCAAACATTTATAAGAAGAAAGAATAGTTTGGCATATAGCCGTGTCCTTCGAGGGAGCAATATATTTAATTTTAGATAACTAGATGTTCTTTTGCGTGAAGCATCTAGTTTAGTAGGAAGTTTGACTCAAGAAAATCCCATAAGAATACGGCTTATTTTAATACTTTGAAGTCATGGACTAGACTAAGAAGGGGAAGGCATCGTAAGGGGAGGTGAGGGGTGAGCTTGATTTTATTTCGAGATATAGAAACAAAGTGTATGTGGTGGTAAATGAGCTCAAGGGACGAGCAAGAGGTAGATAAGAAGTGATATAACACTAGATTCAACAAGAGAATGGTCGAAGATGCAAGGCATTATGGGGTTCAGTGCTCAGTTTACCATTGCTTAAGCTAAACGATAAGTGCCTCGATCCATAGGTGTGAGTGATTATATAAGGCCCAATCCAATCGGGAGCAAATTTTCCACGCTTGCTCTTTTCTAGTTTGGTTACATGTTGATTCTCTTTGAGGACAAGATCACCAACCTTAAAGGTACGCTCATGAAGTCGCTTATCATAAGCACGCTTGATGCGTTGTTGATAGATTTGAGGTGATCGAGAGCCGTAAGACGCCGTCTCGTCAAGAAGCTCTAATTGGGCTAACCGCTCTTGGCGAAATCATCGCTGGTGAGAATATCTCAAGAGATATTCTAAGGGAGGGTATTTGTATTTCGAGAGGCAAAACAGCCTCTGCACATATACCAATGAAAAGGTGTGGCATTAGTGGAAGTACGAATGCTAGTACGATAAGCCCAAAGGGCAAAGGGAATGTGATCGTGCCAATTTCTTCCGATTCATCGACGACTTTCATGAGGATTTTGGTTAGAGTTTTATTAGAAGATTCACTTTCACCATTGGCCTCATGGATATAGTAAGGCGATGAGAAGCTAAGTTTGATACCAAAGTTGTCACAAAGGTCTTGAACAACTTATTTTTGAAAGATTTACCATTATCTCGTTATTAGCGATGAGGAATACCAAAACGATGTATAATGTGATGGTTAATGAATTCGACAATTTTTTTTTTTTTTGATTGAAATGAGTGGAACGGCCTCCACCCATTTTGTGTAATATTCGGTCATGTGATTATCCAACGGTGACGCTTGTGAAGAGGTCGGGTGAATCTCACCAATAAGGTCTAAACCCCATCAGTGAGAAAGGCCAAAGATCTCGTGGCGACTCAGAGCGGTGGCTAGGAGTATGTTGAAGATTGGCATGTTGTTGACACATGACACAACGCTTAACATATTCGTAGCAAATGTTATTGAGAGTAGGCCAATAATAACCTAGGCGAAGGATTCGCTTAGCCACCAAGCAAGGCCACTAAAATGTCCACCACAAATACCGCCATGGACCCGCTGGATGGTATGAGTGATTTCCACGCCGCTTAGACAAAATGGGCGGAGGATGCCATCAAAGCCACGCTTATAGAGGAGTCCCCCATGACAACATAACGCGAAACACTTTTAAGAAAAGCACGTCTTGCACTACTAGTAAGATCAGTGGGAGGACAGAGATCATTGTAAGGTAGTCATGAAATCGGTGGTACTGTATCCCGTGAATTAGTAGATACAAAGATTTATCATACAAACTACCGGGTTGAATAGATGGGGCAAAAAGTTGTTGACCACAACGAATAATTCGTAGTCAACATGCAAGGGAATTTGCGAGGCTAAGCAAGCCATAGTATCCGCAAATTTGTTAGTGGAGCGGGAATGGTTCAGTATAGAATAGTGAGTAAATAAGGCTAGAAGTGACTCCACGTGGTGTTTGTACTTCAAGTTCCTCGCTTTTACATCGGTAGATGCCCGTAACTTGATTGACTACCAATCGAGAGTCGCCAAAATGTTGATAGATTTGATACCTAAGTGTAACGCAACTCGAGACCTAGAACAAGGGCCTCGTATTCCGCCGTATTATTAGTGCAAGGGAAATCAAGTCGGAATGAAAGAGGCATAGGTTCAAATAACAAGAGGGATGAGAACAATGCCGGCTCCTCCGCCGCTACTGCACTTAGATCCATCAAGAAGAGGGTCATTTGATACGACACTTCTCCGAGCGAAAGAGTGGCGATGAGTTCGCTTGGAAGGTAAAATTGGTAAATTGTTCCCTGTGCAGAGGGGCCTCCGCAAGTTGATCCGCAAGAGTTTGTCCTTTGATTGATTTCTGTTGTATAAACTCAAGGTCGAGGTCGGCGAGGAGCATGAGCCATCGAGCGATGCGCTGGTTTAGGTGTGGTTTGGCGATATATAATGAATGGGGTCCGTGTTGGTGATGACGAAAGTTTTGTGATTCAGAGGTAATGTCGAGTTTGGTGGCGACGAATGATAGGCTGTGCACAATTTTTCTACATGTGTATACCTAGTCTCGTAATCCACGAGGGTACGACTTATATAGAAACGGCCTCGCTCTCTGCGTGTCGGTCTCGATGGGCGAGCATAGCTCCTATAAGATGGTCAAGGGCGGAAAGATAAAGGTAGAAAGGACGGTCGTCCCGGGGTGGGATAAGCACAGTGTGTCTGCAAGAAGAGATATGTTTTGAGAGCTTCAAGGCTTGGTGACACTCCTCACCCATCAAAGGCAACGCCCTTTTTTAAGGTGATGAAAAGGGTGACATCGATCCGAGAGTCGGGAAATGAAACGCCGGATGGATCAAGTTTACCCCGCAAACTACGCAATTGTTTAAGGTTTTTGGGTGGGGGCATTTCTAGATAGCTTTTACTTTAGATGGATCGACCTCAATGCCACGTAAAGAGACGATAAAGCCCAAGTTTCCTCAAAGGACACCAAAGACACATTTCTTTGGTCAAGACTTGACGTAATATTGTAACAAAGCATCAAAATAATGGTTAAAACATCGAGATGTTCACCGCGATGTTTAGACTTGCCCAAGATCATCAACGAATCTTCGAGGATAGTGTGCATAATGTCATGGAAAATGTAGGTCATAGCCCGCCGATAGGTCGCACCAAAGATTCTTAAGGCCAAACGGCATTACACGGTAATGAATGTAAAGTTCCCAAGGAGTTATGAAGGCGCTTTGTGTTGATCGGCAGGGGCAACCAAAATTTGGTCAGAACTCCGAAAGCCATCCATGAGAGAAAGCATTTCATGACTCACAGTGAGATCAACAAGTTGATCAATACTGGGAGGGGGAAGTCATCCTTAGGGCAAGCGAGGTTAAGATCCCTAAAAATCCGCATATCCGAAGTCCCCCCGCCGCTTTCGTGATGTGTACGATGTTAGAAATCCATCGAGGATAGTCAATAGGCGTAATGAAGGAAACAGAAGGAGTCGCTGAGCTCCTCTTCACCAAGAGAGCAATGCGTGGATGCATTTTTCTCAATTTCGCTTGACTGCCTTGGAATCGGGTTTAGAGTGATGTTATGGACGGCAATGGTAGGATCAATTCCCGGCATGTCAGCCGTAAGACCATGCGAAAGCTTGGTCATGAGCACGAGAAAGGTGGTAAAGGCGGCTTGTTCTCGATGTGTCAAGGATTGTCCGATCTTCACTATGTGAGGATCTTCCTCCGTGTGGATGTTGATTTCTATAGTAGATTCTGCTCAAAGATGGTTTGAGTTTCAGATGGTAAGGCACGCTTGAATATAAGAATCATCCGCGCCTAGGTAAGTGAGGATGGAGTCGCTATCCCGGCATTCAACAACATTAATCAAAGGTGAATCCTCTTCGATCATGTCCGGATACGTAAGGGGAAGAGAAGATGGGTCCTCATTATCGCGCTGATAAGTGAGAGGACCTATGAAGATAGCATTTATGAAAAAAAAGTTAGGAGGGATAGATTCAGTGGTCCATCGATTCTGTGGGAGATGATGGCAAAGTGGGTGATGATGGTTCTGGTAGGGGCGACGCCTTCTTCTTCCAGATACAAATGACAGAGGTGTCTCTCGCGTAGGTGTTTCGAAAACCAAGACCACCGCGATCATTATGTTTGCAAGGTGGGTGATGGGGATGAGAGTATGTCGGCCTTGTCGTAAAGGCCAAAACCAAAGCCTTCCACGCACAAAATGAGTCAAGAAGGTGAGGGAGAAACGACGATTTGTCAAGTATTGAAAATCGGATCGAAGGGAACCACACCAAGAGGAGGTTCAGGGGGGTAATGGAGGATGCGCCAACACCCCCATATGTTAGGTTAGTGCGACAATGGGGTGGTCCGTAAGAGATTATCTCCCCACGCGACGGCCGTAGGTGGGGTGTGCATGTAATTGTCCGTACTCCGCGGGTAGGGAAAGAACTAACGCAGATATAGGCGATACTCCCCAAACAGAAGGCGATGAAAACGCCTACTAAGGGGCCTGAGGTCGGGATGTTAGCATGGGAAGAGAAGTGGTTTGTGCGACGGTGGTTTCAACAGAGGTGCAATGAGGTGACGGTTGAGGTATATCGAAGAGGATGGTCAGGTTGAATGTATGGGTGTCTTAATTGGTATAAGCACATCGCTTGGGCGGTATAACATATCAAGTTTTGAAGGGGGAGGATCAGCTTTTACAAAGGTAGGACTTCCCTCGTACTCAAATTTTATACATCGATGTAATGTTGAGGGACGCATCCCATGGCCCGATCCAAGGACGACCTAGCAATATATTATATCGAACTCTCCTTCAAGGACATAGAAGAGTTCGGGCAAAGTACGTGGGCCTACGCGAATGTTGAGGATCACGGTGCCTAAGGTAGAAGTAATAAGATCATCAATGACCGCAACATGATGGGGTCGGCACACATGCAACTAGAAGGGATGTTCATTTGTTGGAAGGCTTTCAAGAGATGATGTTTAGGCTAGCGCCCCACAATCATAACCCGACGACTCAATGTCTCTGACGTAAGCGAAATGAAAAGGGCAGGTCGTGGTCTTCTCGTACTAAAGTCGATAATTTCATCTTCCGAGAAACTAACCGCAGCGCTTGTTGTTTTGAGACGTATGGTGGGGGAGATGGATTGTTTGGTGAGAGAGGCAACGTGATCGGGTGTTAGAATGGAGGCCACGGCAGGGGTTTCATTGGGAAAACCTCTATCCTCAAGGATCTCAACGAGAGCTTGTCGATGAGATTCAAGTCCGAATGAGATCATATAGTGTCATTTTTACTGCGATCGATGAAGCCGTTTGATCATGGTTCGGTGGGCAACTCCATTAGAGACGGGATAGGCGGGTCCGCGAATAACCACTTTAGGTGGTGGTGTAATCGGATGGTCAAGGAGAAAGAGATGCCGCAGTGTGTTTTCTTTCGCTTCCCATTGTTTTTCTCGTCTCGAGTAGCGACACTAATCATATTAATCTCGTAGACCCGAGATGAAGAAGATGGTCGGGATAATTCATGGTCTTCAAGAGGTGGGGTCAGTAATAATGATCGATCTTGGAGGCGGGACAGATGGTATAGTAGAGGGAATCGACGCTAGAGGTCTCTCCCCGTAAGTTGTTTTTCTTAATCTTTCGATCCGAAGAGGTGACTCGCGAAGGATGGTTTTTAGAGCTTGCATCCTTCTACATCATGTCCAAAGTGTGTGCGTGATAGGCGCAGATTTTAGACTCATCATAATCCACAGTGTCGGGCTTAGACGGGTCATAAGGTCGAAGTGGGGGTAGAGAGATGGTCGCATTCTCCACCAACATAGCAAGGATTTTGGCGTAGGATCCTTTGAGGGGTCAAAATCAAGAAGATGAGGGTATTGATTGTGTGGGTCAGTGGTAATGTTTGGGCGTGTTTAGTTCGTAGATGGGTGGTGGTTTAGTCGAGGGGTGCCGACATTATGTTTTTCACTAAACGTGGTTTCTCGGACACGTAGTTACGCTCACCGGTTAGATGATGAGGCTACGATGGCATGGTAAAGGAAACAACCACGAGAAAGGGGAGTGACAGAAAATAAATCCTTTGATGATGGGATTGGTTTAGGGTTGATAGTGGACCGATACGCTGGGTAACGATGTTGTGATACCCTTTGATCTCTCGATAGGTGTAAAGGCGAGGTCGTTTTGCAGTAAAACAAAGGAGGTATGATATATTGATGTAAGGTGGAGGGATGAGGTCCCAATATGGAAGGTGGGTGTGAAGATGAGGGTTTTGATAGAGGCCCGATTGCGTTTTCCTCCTAGGTGGCGGGGCGGGTTTATTTTGGGATAAATCGAGTCGCTTAGCGGGTGTGTTAGACTCGGCATCGTGAGGTCCCAAGCGTAGGGGAAGATCTCGTTAAGTTGATAGAAGTGGACGGGGAATTTGGTAGAGGTGAGGGGGTGAAGGCGAGAACAGGGGCATTTTAAGCTTCGTAAGCACTTCGGGTAGATGGTGGAGACATCGGATCACCATTTGCATTTGAGTAGAAACAGAGTACTCAAACGCTCCCATAGGGCCTCGTCTATCTTCCGTGGAATGACAAATGTGTGTAATTTGTAATTTTGGTACAGAGGAAAAGTGAGTTGTAATTCCAATCCATCATGGGTGTGACACAGAGGCGGATGAGGCACCGTATCAATAGATGCTAAGAGGTCGACCGTTGTTGAAAAGATTTAGGTGATGAGGGACTAATAGGCGTAGGAGGGCATGTTGAGGGGGTCCGTCATGGCTAAAGAATTTAATGATGTTAGTGTAGAGATTTCTCATCTAAGGATGTCAAAAGGAGTGGTGTACCTTCCTCTTGTGCGGCAAGAGTGGTAGAAGGAGACGTCTGGGAAATGGATAGATTAGACAACATCCGCTCGCAGTTTTGTAGGGATGTGGTGTAAGAAGACTCATTAATGGGAAGGGAAGCCTGGGCAGCTAACTCTTCTATGGGTAAAGGAATGATTTCGCTTTGGCTTGATGGTGGTAAAGGAGGTTCGGGCTCCTGTGTTAGTGAAGAGGCTTGATTCAAAATTTTCTCGATAGAGGCTTTTGGCTGGGTATCGAATACTGCATGGATCTCATGAACACTCTCCTCAGCTAAGATATCTTGGTTTACGTTGCTGCTGGACGAGTGATTCGGGAATGGCTTGTTGAAAATTTTCAGATTTCAAGCAAGCAGGGGCGTTAGATTATCGAGTGTTATATCCCCGCATCAACCATTTCCCGCACTATGTTTTTCAACATCTTGCAGCTTTCATGACTATGTCCTTTACGCGTGAAAGTTACAAAAGTCATTTTCTTTGTACTGTGAAGGTATTGCATGGGTGGAGTCAAACCCAGAGTGAGGTTTTACAGGGGGCAAGGTGATAGCCCCACTTTGAGCAATTTCTCTAGGATGATGCCATAAGTTTCTCCCAAGGAGTGTAATTGTGGGCTCACCAGTATTTATAGGTGGTTTTTGGTGGAGTATCGACGGTGGTCGGGATTTGACCATCACCGCGTGGACAGCTCCTTTGATTTAGAAGAGGTCGACGCGTGAGGAGTGGTGTATTTGGTTTATCGGTAGAATCAGAGTTCGGAAAGTGGAGTTCTTGTTGCGCAAACCGCAATTTCTCTTCCTCTAAGGCCCGAATTTCTAATTTTCGAGCCATAGTAAAGGCCTCGCCGAATGTACTGGAAAGTTTGAATTTGGAGGGTAGGGGAGATGAGCTTAGCGCATGCCCGCGTAAAGAGTTCGATAAGTTCGGCTGAGGCAAGGCATACGTAAGTTGGTCGATAAGGCCCCGCCATCGTCCAACGAAATCTGCGATAGATTCGCTTCGAATCGTTTGATGGCATAGAGGTCGTTGATAGATACTTTCTTGGCAATGTTAATGGAGAAATGATCCAAGAAAGATTGGGCTAGTTGGTTAAAAGAGAAGATTGAGGCCGGGTTAAAGCACCGTACCACTCCAAGGCAGTGCCCGATAAGGACATGGGAAAGGTGCGGAGTAACAAGGCATCATCATGGGCAATCAAATAACAAGCATGTCTAAATGATCGCAAGTGTTGTTGAGGATCCTCTTTACCGTTAAAACGAGTAAACTTTGGCAACTCCCATCGAGGAGGATATGAATGAAGGGGGACAGATGGGTGAATGGGCTCCCACAAACTTGCTCGTATGTCAAGGCGCTACGACTTCCTCAAACTAAGCCTGTGTTTTGCATTTTGTCCATCATTCGCTTGATGAAATCTGTGGTCGGATGAGGTGATGGTGCCACGTATAGGGATGTCCCATATAAGGTGTCGAGGTTACCGGATACGTGTATGGGAATGAAAAGGTAGGCGGAGCTTGAGAAGGAAAGCTCGCTTGAATAGGTGGCAGAGAGTAAGTCATGAATGGAGTGGTCTCGAAAGAGAGACGAGATAGGGGCAAAGGGTGGTGGCGATACGTGGGGTCCAAGATTAACAAAAGGAAAGCTAATCGGGTCGATGAACCTCTCGCCACCGCCGGATTGGGAGACGGGGCTAGTGATGCGGGAAGTAAGGTATTGTTATCGAGGAGTAGAGCTAAATGAGCAGCTATACTAATAGGCATGCCCATAAGGAGCCGACCATCAAAGCGCACGGTCGTGGGTATGAGACAAATAGTATCAGACAAATACTGGGATTAGCATCTAGAAATTTGGCAAAGTCCTTGTCTCCCACAGGAATTTGGGGGATCTCACTGGTGTCCGTAGGGTTTCCTATAGAATGTGAAGGGGGTGATTCAGGCAAAGAAACAGAGCAAGCGTGTGAAACCATGGCGGCGGCTTGCTTCCGAGTGATGACAACCATAGACCAGAACACACAGGAAAGTTTCAATCTATCAAGGACAAAAACAACCTCAGAATGGTGAATTTAGCAAGTTATTGGTTTGTCGTGGGCGAGAGAGACAAGAATCGATATCGGCTTTGAACCGTGTCGGCCACAGGAAAACGACGCCGGTCCCTTAACCGATGCCGTGTCAAAAATCTAGAATAAGAAGATACAAAGGGGTCATGCTAATTTGATTTTTAGCAACGCTGAGTAGTTTAAGCAACTTATCGATCACGTAAGACAAAGTATGACAGAGAAAACAGATTTGAAAACAAGCAAGAGGCACACGCAAATGCAGTAGATTAACCTTAGGGTTAATTTTAATTATCAGGGCTTATGCCTTTAGACGTAGAATGATGTCGTAATCCTAAACAACAAGACTTAGGGAAATGTCAAGTTTGTTTTGGCTTATAAGGTTACTCTCAATCTAAGTGAGGAATACCGCGAAAAGGGGGATGTTTGAGATGTTGTGTTAATTGTGAAGTGATTCAAGATGTGTTGTGCAAAGGAAACTAAGGTTAATTTCCTCGTCAATACCGTGGATATCACCCCCACGTGTACGACTTCGCTACTTAATCTATGTTCACTAGAATTGAAAACAACAGCAGAATGTAATGCATGTGTTTTAAAACCCAAATCGAAAGTGATATTCGATGAAGCAAAAGAGATGACTTTTACTAATGCAAGATGCAAAAACAAAGCAAGTTCTTTTACCGTAATAATAAAATACCCCGTGAATATCTCTAGAAGAAGAAAACAAAGCAAGTATGCTCCCTATAATAAAAGCAAGTATGAAATAAAGAAAAACCCAAAATGGGTCCCACCTAAGTAAGCAAAATGTTTCACTGAAATGCTTCGCTCCTTATAGAAACAGATAAGGTTAGGGTTAGGAGGAATACCCGTAGAATGTCGAGATGATGTGCGCGTATCAGAGAGAAAGATCAGCCGATCGCGAAGAACTCCTTTTTGTCTCGAAGGACTACTCGCAAATAAGAACACAAGACCACAAGATTTTGATTAGATAATAAATGAGGGAACTCGCTGGGGCCCAGAAGTATGAAACTTCCTTTCGAAGGTGGTCAGCCTCTCGCTAATATGAATTAACACAAAATACCGTAGAGTACTAATTAAATTGTTTCGTGGAACCGGTAGGGAAAGGTCAAGTTTTTCTTGGTTTTGATCAAAGGAACCGATGCCGCTATCTATAACCGATGGCGGTCACCGATAACCGATACCGGTGGTTCTAGGATCTTCCGGGCTGGTCAGGGTGTTTGTAATGGCTGGTTTTTGGATAGTATTGAGAAATGGGATGGTTAGAAGCTAAGGAATGATGGTTAGAGGCAATGGTACGTTAGATAATGGGTTCAGGAACGGATTTGGGAAGATTACAATTCCAAAAGCACAAGAAATGTTATAATGGAGGACATGCAAGATATAACTTACTGGTTTTTTTTTATGAAGGTGCAAGTTGATCTCCTTTGCTGCCAACTCTTCTGGTTTCTTTACTCGTCTCTGCTTGGTCGAGTGAAGTTCGACTCGCCGATCGCTTTGGACTCTCCTTTGATTAAAATCCTTCGACTGATCTCCAAAATGAAATTCCGATCCGTTGTTTTGGTTTGGGAAGCCCATTTACAGGGAACCGATGGCGGTTGCGTAACCGACGGCGGTCGAGTAGAACCGGCATCGGTTAGGAAAAAGTAGGCTATTTTAGTAAAATAGCCCACCTTCCCCGCTTTCTCCCGAGAGATCAGGGCCATGGGCTTGGTCAAGTGGCTAGAAGGTCGGCTTTGGGTGCGAGTAAGGAGGCATTAGTTATGGATGTGAGTCTGACCAAGTCATGGGTCCTAATTAGGTTAGTTTTAGGTTAGGGCTAGGTCATGATGAAGTGGCAAAGTGAGGTGGTAGGTAAGGTGGTGTAGATTTATCAATTACAAGGCCACATTTACTAAGAAATAAAAACTACTTAACATTATACCTATTTTTCTTTAGTATATCTTATTTTAATACTAGTGGTATATTCCTTATTTCATTATAGCATTGGCTCTTCATGGTAAGTAGGATTCAACCTAATACCATTGAAGTGACTTGGTAGTATTTATCCATTCTAATATAATATCTTACAATCCCTATTAGGAAAAATACTATGGACATAATTAAGTCATAGCCAATGATTCTTCAACTTCCCAGTAGTTGCACATAGTTTGAATCATAGAGTAGAACAAAATTTCCTTTGTAGAAAAAAATATTCTTAATGTGGCAGCCATTCCACACCTTTTACTAGGCTTTTTTACACTCGACTCCAACATTCAAGAACGCCCTTTTCATCTAGTCACAACAATGCATCTAGTATTGTTGTAGAAGATTCATAATCATCCAAGTGTACACAATGCATAATTCTAAGATAGTAACTATGAACTACATAGGAAAGACATATTCCATACCAAACACTAGTTGAAATGGTTTCCACCTTATCCAAGTGATTGTAAGCATGTATACATGCACATAGAACAACCAAACATTTTCATCCCAATCCCTCCTTCCTACGTCATAGATTTTGGTAAGTGTGTTACCCAAGATTTCTATAAGTGCATTACCCAATATTTTGTTAAATTCCTCAATAGTGTTATTTTCCTTGCGATGATAAGTTATATCATTATGGAGTGCAACCATAAATTCTAAACATAATATGGACATAGTTTCATTGAGAAAATGAGTTCCCTTATTACTATTCAAACTAAAGGGAAATACATAATGACTTATGATGTTCTACAATAAGAACTTTGTGTTAGAAAAATATTTTCATATGTAAAATATGGTGCTTTGAAAATAGTGTGTGGGATAAATTCCCCCCTTTATTGTGAAGGGAGGAACACTTGATTGAAATACATGACGAGAAATAAAATATATGTAAAATATTTACACTAAATAACTTGTGGGGCATGATTTACCCCAAGAAAGGAATATAAGCTAAAATAAGAGAAGAAGGAATGGATAATTTAGAGAGAAATAAAATAGGAAATGAAAAATTGCATTTCAGATAAGTAAATACGGATCTTATTTTAGTTTACAAGAAGATCATTCAATATAAGAAAAACTTCTGATAAGGATTCTACATGCATGAAAGAAATGAATAAGGATAAACACGTGACATAATAACACATGTTATTTCCAAATAAATCATGAATTTTTTTTTTTAAATATCTTTATATTTCTTCATGAAGATGAACACAAAGTCCCACACACTTTCTTCTCATACAAGATATTATACAAAATTGTGGGAATGCAAAGTTTGTCAAGAAAATCCTCCAAATATCTAGCAATTAGAATCCCCTCAAGAAATGATGAAAATTATATTTTTAATATCATGGGAAATGTAAATCCTCTTCAAATATCATTGAAGAAATTCCTTCCAAAAGTCTCTCAAAGTAATTTCCTCATACAATTAAAAATATTCAATTCATAAAATTCTAGGAGAATGATTTACAAATACATACTTATAGGAGAGATCTCCCTATTTTCTAGCTACATGCAAGCTTGAATGAGTCAATTTTCCTAAAATAGAAACGTGCAAATTTATAGATTCAATTTACACAACATATGAACTTGAAAATAAAAAATCTAATTTACAACTAACAATTTGAAAATTTTAATTTTAAACTTGTGAATTGAAAATTTCAATATGGAACTCAAAAATTGACAAATTCAATTTCCAACTTGCAAATTGACAAAATCTATTTACAAGTTGCAAATTGACAAAAGTCAATTAGCATGCCAATGAAACTTACAATTTAAAAAATTAAATTTACACATTATAGAAACTTGTAAAATCCATAACAACAAAAGGGAGAAATGTATGGCCTGCTCGTGCAAGTTAAAATTCTATCCAACAAAGGAAGAAGATAATCAAGGAATCAGAGGTTCAAACGTAATTACATGCAAATTAAAAACATGCACCACAATTTTGAAACTTTGACACAATTTTACTATTAGATCATGTTTTATATTAATAGTACAAAAGTGTTACAACAGAAAGGGTGATTGGAAAACTCATAGTCCACAAGCCACATAAAAAGTGATAAGAAGGCAACAAAAGCATGCCATTAAGGAAGTGGAAATAAAACAAAGCTAAAGAGGCACATACTAATAGTACAAAATTGTTACAATAGAAAGGGTGATTGGACAACTCATAGTCCACAAGCCACATAAAAGTGATAAGAAGGCAACAAAAGCATGCCATTAAGGAAGCGGAAATAAAACAAAGCTAAAGAGGCACATACTTAAGCACACAGGAAACAACACTAGGAGGTGGTGGAGGATCATCCTTTGGAGGGATGAATCCCCCTACACTCAACTCCTCAAATGGATGATCAAGCATTCAGCCATCGTGATCTAGAATTTTAATATTCAAAAGCACATAATACCCCAACTAGGTGGCAAAAAACCTCTAAAATAGGATCCCCTAGGATGAGAGTTCCAGTTATAGAAGTTGGCCAAAACCTTTCCCTGAGGTGGCAGACTACAACTTGGTCCAAAAGTGGATGGAGCAGGACGGCCCAAAGAAGGAGACAAATGTCAGATGCATGAGCGGTTTCTACAATGTAACATAGGGGTTGGTATAGTGGCATGAACATCCACCCAAGGAACTCAACTCATAGTGCAAGTTGTACTCCCAATGATCCAAAAGCTACTAATGGTGCTCAAATTCCAATTCCACTTTCTACATCCGGGCCTGGATCTACATAATCGCAAAGGAAATGATAGCCACTTTTTCAATGATTGTTATCTCTAAAGTAAGCTCACTTTGCTGAAAGATAGCATTGTTTCTAGCTTTCCACAACTAAAATAGAATATTGATCCAAAAAAATTCATATGTAAATAGTACAGTAGGAAAATTAGCAAAATCACAAAAAGGGCAGCTTTCTAATCAAATAATTTGGGGTGGAAAGGAAGAAAGAGAGAGTGTATCCTTTTCTAGTCGATTGGGCATGTGGCCGAGTCTAGAAAACATAGTTGAAATATCCAGATTAATATAAAAAGGGAATTTAGGATTGGAGAAGCCAATATGACTTAACTACTCTCCCATCGGGAAACCCTGATAACTAAGACACCAAAGAAATAAATTAAGCTTGGGTTAAAAATGGGGATTTCGTGCCTTGTTGAGCCTTTAAAGCCAAGTGGAAGCAAAAGAGTTAAAGCTCACATGAATTTAGCTTGTCAATGGCTGGAGAAATGGGAGACAAAATATTATAAACCACACAAGAATCATATTTTATAAAAATAATATTAGTATTCCACCATTAGTCCCTCCACCATGTTGAAGGAGGTTGCAATCCCAACTTCAAGCATAACATCGGACATTGGCTCTTGAATTTTGAGCATAGATAGAAGATCATAATTGAATAAATTAAATTTCCATTTTATTTCATGCCAAAGAAAGTAATCTCTTTAGGAGATAAGATATTAAATGGTATTGATGTCGCTCAAGCAAGTGGAGCACCTTGATACCTAGAACTCAAATCAAGGGGACATTTTAACTAGTAACGATAGGATACCACCAAAGGAATGATAAGAAGATTTTTCTAAGCCACGATCTCGATTATAATAGCACACCACATTATATTTGCAAGATAGAAGAGATAAAATACCATATAGGAAATCCATCATAATCCATAATGCTCAATACATTACAATAAAATGACTTTGAATTATTCAATAAGAAATACGTACATATAGGAGGAGGGAAGTGAAACTATTACCTAAATCAGGTGGTGAAGAACTCCCACTAACGATAATAGTAGTTAACTCCATAAGACTAGTAAGCTAACTCCATATAGCTCGAGAACCTAACTCAACATAACTAGTAAGCTAACTCCACACGACTAGTACACCTAAGCAAGCTAACCCAACAAGTGTAGGGCTAACACAAGTGTAAGAATTATCCTAATAAATGAATAAATGGATAAATAATAGCCTACACTAAAACCACATATGTTTTGATCATTGAATGAGATCCCAAAGTGAGGAAGATATTCCCAATCTAGTGAAGAAGTGACTTAACAACTTTAATTTTTTTCCATATACTCTTCACAACAAAGGTACTGGTGATTTTGAGTGGCTCTCTCATGATGATCAAAGTATATAACCCTATGTTTTTCTATAAATTTTTACCCTAAGGGAAGCTCTGAAGAAATGTAATGTCACAACATAATCTTCCAAGCTTGGTTCCCATTTATACATCTAATAACCCATTTATCAATAAGAGAAAAGCCTACGCCCGAAACCTAAAATGTCCAAAGGTAAAAGAATGCATCCAGAAGGTACATGCTTATATCTAATGGATAAAAGAATGCACCTAGAGAGTACGGATCTACATCTAGTGGATAAAAGACTGCATCCAAAATTGAAATATCCAGAGGGTAAAAGAATACATCTAGAAGGTACATGTTTATGTCCAATGGATAAAAGAATGCACCTGAGAGTACAGATCATGTCCAGTTGATAAAAGACTGCATCAAAAACTGAAATATCCAAAGGGTAAAAGAATTCATCTAGAAGGTACATGTCAATATCCAATGGATAAAAGAATGCACCTAGAGGGTACAGATCTGCGTCCAGTGGATAAAAGACTGCATCCAAAACTGAAATATCCAGAGGGTAAAAGAATGCATCTTAAAGGTACACGTCAATATCTAATGGATAAAAGAATGCACCCAAAGGGTACAGATCTATGTCTAGTGGATAAACAACTGCATCCAAAACTGAAATATCCAGAGGATAAAAGAATGCATTCGAAAGGTACACACTTATATCCAATGGATAAAAGAATGCACCCAAAGGATCCAAATTTGACTGTCTCAAAACATGGTCGAGTTTACAGTCGATTCTAGGGTTTTGGAACCTTCCAAATCCAATGTTGCACTCTGTTTTACATAAAAATGCATGTTGTAGAAAAGTGCTAACAAATTCTGAATACATGAAAATAATAAACCCTTGCTTGCAAAGAAAAACTTACAGATGGATGTCTACATCATCTATAGCTCTGATACCATGAAAGGAATGATAAGAAGATTGTTCCAAGCTACGATCTCAGATGATAATAGCACACCACATTAGATTTGCAAGACAAAGAGCTAAAATACCATATATGGAAATCCATCATAATCCATAATGCTCAATACATTACAATAAAATGAATTTGAATTATTCAATAAGAAAGACATACATATAGGAGGAGGGAAGTGAAAATACTACCTAAATTAGTGGTGAAGAACTCCCACTAACTGATATTGGTAGTTAAGTTAACTCCATAAGACTAGTAAGCTAACTCCACATAACTGAGAAGCTAACTCAACATAACTAGTAAGCTAACTCCACACAACTAGTACACCTAAGCAAGCTAACCCAACAAGTGTAGGGCTAAGACAAGTGTAAGAATTATCCTAATAAATGAATAAAAGGATAAATAATAACCTACACTAACAACCACATATGTTTTGATCATTGAATGAGATCCCAAAGAGGAAGATATACCCAATCCAACAAAGAAGTGACTTAACAACTTCAATTTTTTTCCATATACTCTTCACAACATAGGTACCGGTGATTTTGAGTGGCTCTCTCATGATGATCAAGGTATATAACCCTATGTTTTTCTATAAATTTTACCTAAGGAAGCCTAAAGAAATGTAATGACATCACATAATTTTCCAAGCTTGGTTACCATTTATACATCTAATAACCCATTTATCAAAAAGAGAAATGTTTTTTATATACATTAATGAATCCCATACCACCCTGGTCACGTAGGAGGGTACATATATCCAAAGAAACCTTATGAAAGGTACCTGTTGATGATTAAACCAAAGTTAATCCCAAAAATCTTGGCCAAATTTCCAAAAGAAGCTTGAGAAGGACACCAAAAAGATTCATAATAACTTGGTGGCAGCCAAAAATTTGGTACAAACTTGGAATTTACCAACCAAAGAGAGTGGCTTCGAGATCCAACGCTGAACATTTTTCTCCACATGATCAATGATAAATTTCTAGAGAGTGGTAGAATCATTATCGAAGGTAAAGGGAATTCCCATGAATCTAAATCATTTCCCATCACTAAGCCATCTCCAATGATAATTTGTTAACTAATTGGTCATAGACCAAGATCTCTACCTAAATCCAAGAGATTTGGTTGATTAGACAATTGAACTAGAAGATTTATTAAATATTTCTAAGCACAAATAATCTTCTTTAATATTCTAATCATTTTCGAGATAAGGTAAGGAAAGAGTTGTCGGTGAAATGCCCATTGATAAGTTAAAAACATGATCGGGGAGAAATATTCCATGAATTCATCCCCACTCTACTTGTTCTACAATAAGATAACCAAGGACATAAGTGCAAAGAACAAAAATGGTAGGAGTAAGAGGACACCCTTTCCTGATAGATCTAAATAAGCTAATCAATTTTTATTGATGGCCATTGATAGTGAGGAAAGAAGAGATTTCAAAAATTAATGTTTTAATAGCATTGACAAAAAAAGGTCCAAATGTTAGGGCTTTGAGCATAGAAAGAATAAAGGGCCATTCAATCCGATCATACACCTTCTCAAAATCAATTTTGAGAAAAATAACCCGCCACAAGGAAGTTCTAGCCTACTCATGTTGTCACCTTCCCAAAAATTGTGTATTTCTATCTTAGTTTTAAAATAATTTCGGTGAGATGTCTATCGAATGTCCTTGTGAAGGTCTATGAAGGAAGGGTTTTTTCCACTAGTTACTCATTTTCTAGACTTTTAGTTTTGAGGCTTTCCCTTTGTTGTGTGGGCATTTTGGGTTTTAATGTCCCTCACATCCCAAGTTCCAATGAGCTCTCATTTCCTTGAATCCCCATCTTCTCTCGCACCGTGTTGCTTTCCATTTTCTTTACGCAAGTACTTAAGATTTGTGGAGAACTCATGTCCCAATGTCCCAGGGTCGTCTGCAAGTTTTTTATAACCTACCCAATTTCAATATATTGTGGACATTTTGGCTTTTCATGTCCCGTATGTCCTAAATGCTTCCTAGTCTTTGTTTCCCCATAAACTTTGCTTTTGCCACATCCCATTAACTAAATTTTTTTCGATTCGTCATGTCCCAGTGTCCTAATGTCCTAAGGGCCAGTTATGTGTAATTTCTTTGCCATATCCACTTTCCACTATCTTGGGTCGGCACAAAGCATTAATTGTCACATTCAATTCCCCCACCAACCTACTCAAAATGGGATGTGTATAAATAGTTGGGGTAATTGACTGTTTTAACCATATTGTTTGTATTTTCTACTATCTCTGCTTTTTTTTCTCTCTCTCTCTCTCCACTATTTGTAGTCATGGCTAGGTCCTTGCTCTAGTCTTTTTAAAAGTTTCAGTGCAAAATGATGTCATGAATTGTCAAGAATAAAGTTCATAAGGTCAAGAAGCTCATTGCACAATATTTCTACTCTTATCATAAAATGAAGATAAATTACAAAGGGCACAAGCATTTATCTTCCTTGAGACAATCATACCATACATAGGGGATAATAAGGCTCAACATCTTGACTTGGATGATTTTTGGGCATGGCTTGACTATCAAAACCCTACTCCCATTGCTCAACTAATTAAGGAGAGTAAAATTTCTCATGCAGGGGGTTTTCCAATTTCTGCTTCAATGTGTTGATATCGTGCTAGCTTGTGGTTCCCGCTTCAACTCTGAAACAAAAGAGATCACTGATCCTCACGGGAAAGTAGTTGCACGACTAGATGCCAATTGTATTAGTACTACCCTCAGAATTCCCATGATTGAAGGCTCCAACACTCTCACCAAGGATCAGGCCCAACTTTTGTTTGATCAGGACAGTGAATGATATAAGAGCAGAGTGGCTAAGTCATGGTTTAAGAATCTAAAAAAGGGAGCTTCTAGACTACCAAAAGACTATGTATAGGATTGACTTCAAATAATAACTATCAGATGTCATCACCCTCCTTGCTAGAATAATGGGGATGCCCTCTACCAATGAGTTTCATTATTAGATGTGCCCTTACATCAACATTATATGTGAAGGAAAACAAACCTGAACTATGCGAGAGATAATTTGTGATAACCTCACCGAGAAACTCGCCAATGTCCAAAGAACTAAGAATTTTTATATGACTTCCTATTTGATGTATTCTATTGTTGCATACAGGGAATGGTTGGGTTTCTCTCCTGTTGAAGACAAGAAAGATGCTCCTATTTATGAGTATCATCCACAGTTAACTTTGAAGATCAATAATCATCACTTCAGAAGGGTGAATGATGCATTCACCATGTACATTGTCAGATTGCTAGAGGGTGACACTACTCGGAGATTCTTAGATGAAGCTAAACAATTAATTGAGGTCTATGGTAGTTATTACACTCAATTCAGGAAATTCTCTTACATATGGTTGGTTGGATTTGAGGGAACTCCTTTAAAACTCCCTATGTATTGTAGTGACAAGATGGCCCTCGTTGAAATTTGTAGACAATTGGATAAGCTCCATAGGACTTATAGAGATAAGAATATTACAGGCATCTAGTTCCTGATTACATTGGGTAGCTATGCTTACAGAACTACTTTAGATGCCTAAAATATTGATTGAACAATTTCTCCCATTACTCTACATTATTACAAACCAAAGATTTGTTTTTATATCAAGAAATTTATTGCCACTAATTTTAGATTGGGTTTCTATCATCTTGTTGATATTGAATACTACTGGGCTGATTGTTTTGATGATTATGAAGCTAGAAGAAGGTATTATGGCAGATTGTCCCTGCAACAAATCAAATATTTTGATGTATACAAGGTACCAGAGGGACTTCAAGATGATGATGAGGAACTATAGTCCCTTGAATATGAAAGGTCTATCAAACACACTCCTATTGAAACCATCGATTGGTTTGTTAATAAAAAGGGATGATTTAAAGGAACTCATGAACCCTATCTTGGTGAGGACCAAAATTTGGTTTGACAGGAAAATGAAGATGTTCAAAGCTAGAAAGTCTAGATCTTCCTCCCAAGAAGCCTCCACCCCTCATAAGGAAATTCCCTTGGTAACCCCTAAAGCACATGAAGAATATGCTCCTTCTCCACTTGAACCCTCAACTCTAGTATACATAAATAAGGGAAAGGCCAAGAAGGATGAGAAGATGGAGGAAGTCTTTCAGGAGAGTGAAAATTTATCTTCTCCAAAAAAAATGGAAGCAATGTCTAAGATGGAAACAGATTGTAGATCTATTTGAAGATGACAAAATGAAGAGAAAGAGCAAGAAAAAAATCATGAGGAAAACAATAGAGGAAAGGAAGAAGGAAAAGAAGATCAATTGAAGGATCAAGTTCGAGAATCTTTGAGTGTTTTGGAAACATCGTCTAAGGAAGTTCCTATCATGAAAGTGCCCACCTCCCAAACTAAGACATATGTGTTAGAAGCCTTAGTTGACATGATAATCACATGTTTAAATTTCATTAAGGAAGCATATAAAGCATATGACAAATTGCTAAAATTCAGTTAAATTTTACCATGACACTCAGTGGTTTAGATAGAGAGTTGAAGTTTTGGAGTGAATGTATCCAAGATCTTTGATTAATGAGTGATATAGATGTGCAAATCCTCTTGGCAAGAAAAGTATTTGATGATGCAAAATTGAATTTGTCTAAGCAATGGGTTTTCAACATTGACTGAAAATAAAGGTTCTTGAAGAATCCATTGGAGAACTCAAGAACATGTTGCAAAAGGGAGAAGATTTTAAATCTTGTGTCACATCTGCCTTTCATGATATTCATTGCCAGATTTTCAAGAATAATTCAGAGATAAATTCACAGTCAAGGCATTTGTTAGAGAAGACATGTTCAAGCAAGAAACTATGTCCAAGGAGAAGATGAAATAAATTTTCACACTTCAAACAGCCATCATAAAGGCTAATAAGGAGTTTCTAGAAAATGCTGAATTTGAGAAAGAAATGGAGAAGTGTCTCGAGACAAGACTCATGCAAATGTAAACACAACTATTCCCCAAGGCATGGACATAGCAGAGGCCTTGAAGAGATTTAGAAACCAAGTTCTTAAGGTGAAATTTTTACAATCATTTCTTCAAGTGCCCCAACTCCTAGTTCATAGTCCCTTCTTTTAAATTGATGTATCTAGTTAAGATGGTTGTTCCTTTTTCTAATTCATGTGTTGTGGGTATAAAAGACAATTGAATATTATAATGATTAATTAGATATTAATCCTTTGATTAAAAGAAGGAAACTAAAATAAATTTTTGTAATTGCCTTGAAAGGATATTTAATGAACTCTCCTTGTCATTTTAAAGGGATCAGATTTTTTATGTTTTGGATGTAAAAGCACTAAATTGCTAATCAATACAGAAGAAGTTTCATCTTTTATTGTGCTCTATATTTTCTTTTCTCAATCTGATTCATGAGAAGCTATGTGTATCTAAATAAGAAATTTTTTTATATTATATTGTCATGTGTTTATATATGCATAGTTTAAATCTTGTCACTTTACCAATCATAAGTAAGATATCATTCTACAATCTATGTGTCTGAAAGTGTTCTTCTCTTTATCTTCTAAATTCTTATTCTTTTGTTTCCTCTTTCTCTATATTGAAAATCTATGAGATGAAGACATCTAAAGCATCAAAATCCTCATTAAAATATTGATAGTTTGTACATTTGTAAATAAGTAGATTTTCTTATTTGTTGTGTGTTCAATAAGGGAACCTCTCCCACAAAGAGGAGGGACTATTTTCCCTAACTGTTTATTTTTCTCAATATCAAATTCATCAACCAAAATTTTTTTACACCCACCATGGGGCACTTATTGTGCATCCCACTCAAAACAACTTCAACCAAACAAGTAATAATGGAACACTAGTGTATAGAAGATATACACGAGGTCAAAGAGAGTACAAGGTGTTGAAGACCTAGATTTTCAGTTGCTAGAATAGCAAGGCTTCGCTTTAACTCCAAAGAGAAGGAGAACAAGATCCATAAGTAATCCTCCTACTAAGAATAGAATTGTAAGAAATGTTGATTTTCAAACACAATCAATCCCTAGCATCTAATATTTGGTTTTGGTTGGATTCAGCAGGTCCCTTTACAAACCATTTTTCCAAGAATGGAAGCACCTCTACCTTGGGGACAACGGGTTGGACCTTTGGCCCTTTCTCAACCATTACATGATCTCCCAAAAGGGAATAGGAAGAGTTTTCCTAAATTCAGAGGTGATGGAAAAGTGCACCTAGATGAACACATTGCTGCATTCATTGTGGCATGTGGAATACTTGGAGTGGAGCATGAGGATGTTTCTGTTAGTTTTTTTGGAGACACTACAAGATAATGTTGTTAACTAGTTCTATCATCTCCTTGTTGGTGCTATCACTGACTGGACTACCATGAGAACCTGTTTGAAGATTGATTCAAACCTATTGAAGATGTACATGTTCTCCTCACTCAAATTTCTCAGATAAAGAAAGAACCATATGAGCCTATGAAGAGTTTTTTTCCAAGTTTAACAAATTAGTTAATAAGATTCAGTAGCCACTTGTCCTGTGGACCAAATTTAGGAAAACAAATTCTTGAATGCCCAATTACCAAAAGTAAGCTATGCATTAAGAAGAGCCAATCTTGTTACCTTATATGTTGATCAATGTTTAGCCATAAGTTTTAAGGATGATTTAATAATTTTGGAAAATTGAAAAAACCCTCCTAAATCTAATACTTCTCCTTCAGGAACCAATTCGGATCAGCAAGTGCAAAAGTTTTCAAATGATCTCATAGCTATCAAAAAGCAATTAGTTCAGAATATTCCTTACAAGGATATTCTAAGGAAGATTTTTCAACCTCGAAATTATTTTCCTCCTATCTATCGAAAACTTGCAATTGAAGGGCCACCTCTCAAAGTTCTAGTCAACATAGCATGTGAAGTTTAGGAACTAGAGGATGAAGTTGAAACTAAAGAATATGAGGAACCTGAGGATGAAGTAGATGAAGTTCAAGAAGAAGAAAATGATTCCTAGGTTAAATTCCTCACCACTGAAGGATTTGATGATGATGAGGACGATTATGATGAGGTAGTGGTGGATATGAACAATGAATCATATGTTGTCATGACTAGAGAACAAATGAACAAGAAAAAATAAGTGGTCCAACCTATAAAAAGATCCAAGGAAGTTCTTGTTACCATCCCAGTTGTTGCGAAAAGAGGAGCTCTTATCCCTACCACTTCCACCTAGAAGGTAAGTAGTGCTAATGCTTCCTCTACCTCCTTTTCTGCCCCTAAAGCCAATACAGCTTCAACTCCTATAACCAAGGCAGCCCCAAATGTCAAAGTAGATAGGCCTAAGTGTTTCCCCCTCTAGCACAAAAACCCCATCTACCTCAGGATCCTTTGACATAATTGACCACATTAAGAAAACCAAGATCCAAATTTCAAAGGCTGAGTTCTATCAAACGCATCCTGATGCCTTTTCCCAAGTTGTCAAATTTGTCAAATCCAAACCCAATCCTACGCACCTACCACTTCTAAAGGCCTTTTACCTATTCCCACCTCTTCACCCCAAAAAAATCTCATGGTCAGTAGCCCCTTCTTCAATTAAAAATTGATCCCTTCTATGTCACACTACTTATAGCTAGTCATAGACTCAATAATTGTGTTATTGGTTCAGAGCATTAGATAATGTGATTCTGTTAAATTTTCCCATGCTTTAGCTTTAACTTTGACACACACCTTTGATTCATGTTATTCTATGGAAAGTAAAGAGGTTCCATTGGTAGGAAGGATCAAAGATGCACAAGTAGCCTTTGTTGTTTTCCCAGAAAAGGGTCAAAGCTACTATTTTAGTAGCAGATATTCCCCCATCCTATGGTATGTTACTAAGAAAAAACTTCTGTAAATAAGTGGGAGGAGAAATCCATATGGATTGGTCACACGCTCTCATCCTAGTTAATGGGAAAATGAATAAGTTGTTACCTAAAAGACAAATTGAGTACATTGTGTAGAAAACAGATGACCCTAGAGCACAAATTCTCTATGAAGACATTGGTCATGGTAATTACATGGTCATGTCAGAAGATGAGATGAAGGCTCCTAGGGGTATGATTGATGATCTTAATGGTATCTAGATTATTTAATTTGATGGTAGTTACTTGTCAACCGGTTCGAGCAGTGTGGTCCTGTTCTCCCCTAAAAATAAGTCTTACCCTTTCTCCTACAAGCTTCAATTTGAAAACACAAATAATACAACAGAATATGAAGCTCTTATTTTGGGACTAGAAATGGCAAGAGAAATGGGAATTAAGAATATTTGTGCACAAGGAGATGTAGAGCTCATTGTCAAGAAAGTCAGAGGGATTTTTCAGGTTAAGAACAAGAGACTAAAGCACTATAGAAATTTGGTGTGGGATTCAATTGAATTATTGGATGCATTTTCTATTGAAGTTGTGCCCAGAGAAAAGAATACTAGAGCTGATGATTTGGCCATCTCAGGATCCTTATTGATCCCTCATCCTGACTTTTCCCAAGAAAATTCATGATTGAGATGATACATAGGCCAAGTGTGCTTTGGATAATGTGAACAATTGGCAAGTATTCAATGATGATCGACATTTTCTCTCTTTCTTGGAACTTCAGGAGAATTTTAGTCAGCTTGTATTTTGAAGGAAGTGAGGTTTCTCCTCATGAATCTGTATCATCTGTCATGATTGAGGAAGGAATTGAAGAAGAATCTTGATAAGGATGGTTGTATTAGGTTAAAAGGTAATAAGATACCTAGGGGACTAGTAAGCCTGGAAGATTTTTTTGACAAGCATGATAGGTATATCAAGTCAAATATATCACATGGGGTTCATCAATCAACAGAGTATGAAAAGGTTAATATTAGGAGCAAAGAGGAACCCAAGCTTGTCAACATTGGAAAATGCTGCACCCAAGAGGAAAGAATAGAATGATAAACTTATTAGGAAGATATGTAGATGTACTTGCCTATTCATATGATGATTTGAAATCTTTTAAACCAAGATAAATGTAACATTACATTCCTTTGAAACTAGGAATCAAGCCTTTCGACAGAAACAAAGGAAATATAATCCCAAGATTACAGATACCATTTATCAAGAAATTCATAAGATTTTAAAGGCAAAGATAATTTTTCCTATCCACCACTCAGCTTGGGTGGCCAACATTATGCCAGTAAGGAAAAAGAGTGGTGAGATTCAAATTTGTGTGGATTTTCAGAACTTGAATCAAGATTCCCTTAAAGATAATTATCCACTCCCATGATGGATCAAATCCTACAAGCTATCACTATCTCTAAAATGTTATCTATGTTGGATGGTTTCTCAGGGTACAATCAGATTGAAGTTGATGTTCCAGATCAACATAAAATAACCTTCACAACTCCATGGGGTACTTTTTCTTATAAGAGGATGTCATTCAGTCTAATTAATGTTGGTGCCACTTTCCAATGGGCAATGGATTTGGTCTTTGGTTCCTTGAAAGGAAAATGTATTGTTGTATATCTTGATGATTTGACTGTTTTTTCTAAAAAAAGGGAAGACCATTTCCAACATCTTAAAACTGTTCTCAAGAAGTGTAGGGAGCACAGGATATCTCTGAACCTGAAGAAGTATATTTTTATTGTCACTAAAGGCAAATTTCTTGGGCATATCGTTTCCAAAGAAGGGACCAAGATAGATCCAGAGAGAGTCCATTCTATTCAACAGATTCCCTCCCCACAAGTAAAAAAGGTGTGCACTCTTTCTTTGGAAAAATAAATTTTCTAAGAAGATTTATCCTAATTTTTCAGAGTTGACTATGATTATAACTTAGATGATGAAAAAAATAAATCCTTTTGTTGGAAATCAGAAGGAAGGAAGCTTTTGAAAATGTCAAGAAATCAATTGTCAGGACCCCAACTCTTGCTTGTTCTGATTTTAAGAAATATTTCTTAATCTATTGTTATGCCACCAAGAACACTTTGGTTGCCATTCTAACATAGAAGAATCATGAGGGTTGTGAACTACCCATTTATTTCATGAGTTATGTCTTGAAATCTCATGAATTGAAATATACTCAAATGGAGAAACACATTTTTTTGTAGTTAAGGTAGTCAAGCAATTATGTTTCTATATCCTCAATTCTCATTCAATTGTCTTTGTGTCTCTGATACAACTGTTAAATCAATTCTCACACAACAAGAGTTTGGGACTAAAAGAGGGAATTGGGTGGCAAAAGTGTAGGAGTATGATATGGACATCAAGCCAACTAAGTTAGTCTGAGGTAAGGGACTATGTGAGTTGATCACTAATAGCGCTAAAGGTGATCTACCCAAGGAAGACACAAATATCCCCATTGTTCTTTTTCTTAGTTTGACTGATGAATGTGTTTCACCGAATAGTATGTGTACGTAAGAGAAAAACAGATAAGGTAAGGGTGAGGAGGAATACATGTGAATGAAGGTGGAAGGTAGAGTGCACATTTCTAATTTCTTGATCCAATGTTGATTGCGAGAACTTTCTTTTGCTAGGAGGAACTACCTGCGAATACAAAACAAGACCACAAGAAGAATATTAAACAATATATGTCAATGGACTGCCTAACGTATGCTAGATCTAGGAAGTGTGATACTTCCTAGATGGTTGTCAATCCACTATTTAAAATAAATTAATGCAAGAAATGATGTAAACCAATAATGTCCTACTGTATTTGATATGATTTAGGTGTCTCATTCAAGTACAATAAGAAAATATAATCTAACGGATAGGTTATGATCAGATTTGGAAGTCAGACAGGTAAATAAGGTGGTTGGGACAAGTCAGGGTCAAACTTTAGGTGATTTGGTTTATTTAGGTAAATGTTATGGGGTTGTTGTTATAGGAAAGTTTACCAGATATAGAGATCAATGTCATCTAGTATGACTGATGTTGGTTGAGAGGAAATCGATGATGGTTTGGGTTAACCAAGGCGTCGGTAGGGGTCAGTTGATAGAAACTCAATTTTGATGGTTCTTTTTTATTACATGATATAATGGATAGAGAATGGTGAGGTAGATGACAATGCTAGGAGTACTCAGAGATGTCTGGAGTCGGGTATGGAAGGCTAGGAGGTTATAGGTGGTTAGGTAAAGGGATTGAAAGGAAGGTGAGAGGTGATGAGATGCAAAGGATACTAGGACTCCCAAACAGAGATAAAGAAATTGATCTAACTAAATATGGAAAGATATAGATCTAAATGTACTTAATGGTGCTTACAGACCTGGTGGTTGGATGGAGGTGATGGTTGATCCATGGAAATAGTGGTTAGTGTCATGGTCGTGCTTCCTAGAATGTTACCATGAATGCTTTCCCTTCAGATCAATGCTTGGTGTTGGTTCATGGTGTTTAGATGTGTAGGATTTCTCTCAAGCATGCATATCTCTCTTCTCCAAAACTTGAATAATTCTTCTAACCCTCAAACAAAGTTACCAAAGTGAATATATGGTAACCGATGACATTTTAGGGTGACTGAGTCGGGCTTTGGGGTTGACCAAAGATCGCTTAAGGTGGGAAATCCTAGGTTTGCTAAAATGAAAAATCTTGGCAATCTTTTTTTCAGCTCTGTCCATTTTCTCGAGATCACAATGGAATATTACACTTAGATAAGTGGGCATGTGATTTTAGGGTCTAACTAAGTCTTAGTTAATTAAGGTAGGTAGGACTAAGTCTTAGTTAAAAGGAAACATGCTAAGAATAGGTCTGTGATGAGGTGTCTAGGTGATGTGGTGGGGTGAGGTGTCTAGGTGAGGTGGAAATTAATTTAATTAAGGTATTTAAATAATTAATATTGTGAGCATGGGCATTAATTTAATTGTAGGTAATTAAATTAATATATACATGTGGGTGAAGGGAGAGTGTGACCCAAATTTGGTGTCTACAGAATGGTATGCTGACATTGCTCATTTTGTGACATATGGGTAATGTTCACCCCATTTAAGTACCAAAGAGAAGAGAGCCATAAAGCCAAGGTCTGCATAGTATGTACTTTGGGAAAATTCCCTATTCAAAAGAGGGGTTGATGGAAGATTTCTTAGATGTGTGGATAGAGAAAACGATAGAAGAGGTTGCTCAAGCATTCCATGATCAAGCTTGTGGAGGGCATTTTTCATCTGTTGTGACTACTCATAAAATCCTTCATGTAGGATATTACTGGCCAACCGTGTTCCGAGATGCAACTAAATGGGTAGGTAAATGTGAAGCTTTTCAAACTTTTGTGGGGAGGCCCAAGCTAGATACTTTACCACTTAAACTAGTAGTAATAGAAGAACCATTTCAATAATGGGGACTTGACTTTGTAGGCACTCTCAACCCCCATTCCAGTGCTATACATACTCATGTTTTTACTACTACCGACTACTTCACAAAGTGGGTGGAAGTTATTCCGGTGAAAAGTACAACTTCTAAAGTGGTATGCAATTTTATCAAAGAAAACATCCTGATTAGATTTGGAGTACCAAACAAAATTGTCACCGATAATGCCTCTAATTTCTTGTCATATGAATTGATGGATTTTTGCTATGGATATGGGATTTCTCTTGCACATTCCTCCGACTACTATCCTTAGGGAAATGGATAGGAAGAATCAACAAACAAAATTTGGTGACTATTATCCGAAAACTTGTGAATGAATCTCAAAGGAATTGGCATAAGAAGATTTATGATGCTCTTTGGGAAGATAGAATCACACCCAAAAGGAAATTGGGATGTCTCCTTTCTAGGTGGTGTATGGAATGAAGCTCAACTACCAGTGACTATGGAACTACTAGCCTTAAAGTTGATGAAATATATATATCAAAGAATCAAATTTCACCAGTGCTTTGGAGAAAAGAATCATGTACCTGTAGAGGTTGGATGAAGATAGATTGCAAGTAGTGGATAGGATTACTGCACATCAGCAAAAGGTGAAACAACTGTTTGACAAGAAATCCAAACCTAGAGACTTCTAGGTTGGAGACATTTCCTACTCGGGACAAAAGGTGAGAACCTTGGGGAATTCATGGTAAGTTCAATTCTCTTTAGCTGGGTCCTTTCAAAATTAGACACTTTTCTAGGAGAAAATTCATTTTATTTGAACTATATGGATGGAACCTCTCTTCCACTACCATATAGTGGGCAATATCTAAAGTTGTTTCAGTCCTAGGTGATTAGGCAGTCCTTTGTATAGTTTTGTATAGTTCTTGGTTTTGCTTTGTGGTTCTTTGTTGTGTGTTTGTGTGTGTGTCTTTTGTATTGTTCCTCCCTTGACTCTATTTTCCCAATGGTTTTTCCCTGATCTTTTCCTATAGATTCTAGAGTTCTTGGTCCTGCCTTGTTCTCTTTTGTCCAAGTTAGTTCATCCCCAAAAAGAGCCAGTTGTTGTCACCTTCCTAGAAATTGTGTATTTCTGTCTTAGTTTTCAAAAAAATGGGTAAGATGTCTATCAAAATGTCCTTGTGAAGGTCCATGAAGGAAGGGTTTTTTTCCACCAATTAGTCATTTTCTATACTTTTTGTTTTGAGGATTTCCCTTTGTTTTGCAGGCATTTCAGGTTTTAATGTCCCTCATGTCCCAAGTTCCATCAAGATCCTAGTTTTCAGATTCCCCATCTTCTCCACACTGTATTGCTTTCCTTTACTTTGCAAGTACTTCGGCTTTGTGGAGAACTAACATCCTAATGTCCCAGGGGGTCATATGTGTAATTTTCTTCCAAATTACCTAATTTCAATATATTATAAACATTTCATCTTATCGCATCCCACATGCCTCGAACGCTTCCTAGCCTCCCTTTCCCCAAACATTATTTTTCCACATCCCATTCACTATGGGTTTTTCATTTAATACTCGCATCCTAGGTGTCCCAATATCCCAAGCACCGCTTATGTGTAGTTTCTCCTCCATATTCACTTTCCATTGTCTTGGTTTTGCATAAATCATTAATTGTCGCATTCAATTCCCCTTGTTAACCTACTCAAAATGAGATGTGTATAAATAGCTAGGGGTAATTGACTATTTTTACCATATTGCTTGTATTTGTTGTTATCCATTCCATTTTCTCTCTCTCTCTCTCTCTCAACTCTCAAGCTTTTGTAGCCATGGCCATGTCCTTAATCTAGTCTTTTTCAAAATTTGCAAGTGCAAACAAGGTCTTAGATTGTCGAGAATAGAGTTTAGAAGGTCAAGAAGCTCATTGCACAATATTTCTACTCTTATCATACAATGAAGATCAATTACAAAGGGCACGAGCATTTATCTTCCTTGAGACAATCATACTAGACATAGGAGATAGCGAGGCTTAGCATCTTGACTTGGATGATTTATGGGCATGGATTGACTGTCAAAACCCTACTCCCATTTCTCAACTAATTAAGGAGAGTGAAATTACTCATGCAGGGGGTTTTCCAATTTCTATTCAATGTGTTGATACTATGCTAGTTTGTGGTTCCTGCTTCAACTTTGAAACAAAAGAGATCACTGATCCTCATGGCAGTGTAGTTACACAACTAGATTTCAATTATATCAGTACTTCCCTCATGATTCCCATTATTGAAGGCTCCAACACTCTCACTAAGGATCAGGCCTAGCTTCTATTTGATCAAGACAGTGAATGATATAAGAGCAGAGTGGCTAAGTCATGGTTTAAGAATCCAAATAAGGGAGCTTCCAAACTGCCAAAGACTATGTATAGGATTGAATTCAAAGAAGAATTGTCATATGTCATCACCCTCCTTGCTAGAATAATGGGGATGCCCTCTACCAATGAGTTTCATTATTAGATGTGCCCTTACATCAACATTATATGTGAAGGCAAACAAAACCTGAACTAGGCAGAGATAATTTGTGATAACCTCACCAAGAAACTCGCCAATGTCCAAAGAACTAAGACTTTTTATATGACTTCCTATTTGATGTATTATATTTTTGCATACAGGGAATGGTTGGGTTTCTCTATTGTTGAATACAAGAAAGATGCTCCTATTTATGAGTATCATCCACAGCTAACTTTGAAGATCAGTAATCATCACTTGAAGGGTGCATGATGCATTCACCATGTACATTATTACATTACTAGTGGGTGACACGATCGGAGATTCTCACATGAAGTTAAACAAATGATTGAGGTTTATGGCGCTTATTACACTCAATTAAGGAAATTATCTTACATACGGTTGGATGGATTTGAGGGAACTCCTTTAAAACTCCCTATGTATTGTAGTGACAAGATGGCCCTCATTGAAATTTGTAGATAGTTAGATAAGCTCCATAGGACTTGTAGAGACAAGAAGATTACAGGCATCCAGTTCCCGATTACATTGGGTAACTACACTTGCAGAACTACTTTAGATGCCCAAAATATTGATAGAACAATTTCTCCCCTTACCCTCCATTATTACAAACCAAGGACTTGTTTTGATATCAAGGAATTTATTACCACTAATTTCAGAATGGGTTTCTATCATCTTGTTGATATTGAAGACTACTGGGCTAACTATTCTGATGATTATGAAGCTAGAAGAAGGTATTATGGTAAATTGTCCCTACAATAAATCAAATATTTTGATGTATACAAGGTACCAAAGAAACTTCAAGATGATGATGAGGAACTACAATACCTTGAATATGAAAGGTCTATCAAACACACTCCTATTGAAACCATCGATTGGTTTGTTAAGGAAAGGGATGATTTAAAGGAACTCATGAACCCTGTCTTGGTGAGGACCAAACTTTGGTTTGATAAGAAAATGAATATGTTCAGAGCTAGCAAGTCCAGATCTTCCTCCCAAGAATCCTCCACCCCTCAGAAGGAAATTCCCTTGGTAACCCCTAAAGCACATGAAGAATCTGCTCCTTCTCCACTTGAACCCTCAACTCTAGTATACATAAATAAGGGAAAGGCCAAGAAGGATGAGAAGATGGAGGAAGTCTTTCAGGAGAGTGAAAAGTTATCTTCTCAAAAACATTGGAAGCAATGTCTGAGATGGAAACAATTGTAGATCTCTGTGATGATGACAAGTGAAGAGAAAGAGAAAGAAAAACAAGAGAAAAACAATCCTGAGGAAAATAGTAGAGGAAAGGAAGAAGGAAAAGAAGACCAATTGAAGGATCAGGTTTCAGAATCTATGAGTGTTTTGGAAACATCTGCTAAGGAAGTTCCTGTCAAGGAAGTGCCCACCTCCCAAACTAAGACATTTGTGTTAGAAGTGGTTGTTGTACAAACTTTGAGTGTAATGAGCACACCTGCACTTGGGCCCATTGCCCCCTCCTCCAACTCTTATTTTTCTTAGATACAACCATTAATGGAAAGCAAGAAAAGGAAAGCCACATCTAATATTGTTGCTCCTAAGTTCGATGCAGTGGAAACTCTACTAGGTACTACTCCTCCCCCACCTACAAAAAAAGGATAAAGTCACATCCAGGTTAGTATTAGATTCTCAAGGCTAGCAATTTATGGAGATTGTTAAGCCCAAGCTTGAAAAGATGAAAAGGACCTATTGATAAGTGATTTGGAATTAACAAGAATTCCCCTTGGAGAATCAACACCTAAGAGTGAAGTACACAATCTAAAGGAGACAGTGTCTAGAGTAATTGAAAGAGTTGAAAGAGGCAAGCAAACACATGAGTAGTTGGAGGAACAAAATCAGGTCCTTTCAAATTTCATCAGGTCCTTACTAGAAAAGGACAAGGTACTTGACCCAACTCCCTTAGCTTTTATTCCCCCACTTGTTATTCTAAATAATGATGAAGTGCAAGTTATCAAAGATATCCATAAACATGCCATGTATGGGAAGGAAATGGAAGCCTTAGTTGATGACATGATAATCACAGGTTTAAATTTCATTGAGGAAGCATATAAAGCATATGACAGAATTTCTAAATTTCAATTGAAGCTTACCACGACACTCAGTGGTTTAGATAGAGAGTTGAAGTTGTGAAGTTAGTGTATCCATGATCTTCTATTGATGAGTCATACATATGTTCAAGTCCTCTTGGTGAGTAAAGTATTTTCTGATGCAAAATTAAATTTCTCTAAGAAATGGGTTTTATCATTCATTGGAAAATAAATGTTCTTGAAGAAGCCATTAGAGAACTCAGGAACATGTTGCAAAAGGGAGAATCTTTTAAATCTTGTGTCACATCTACCTTTCATGATATTCACTACCAACTCCTAGTTCCCGAGGAATGGACATAGAAAATACTTTGAAGAGATTTAGAAACCAAGTGATTAAGGTAAAAAATATTACAATCATTTCTTCAAGTTCCCAACTCCTAGTTCCTAGTCCCTTCTTTTAAATTGATGTATCTAGTTAAGATGGTTGTTCCTTTTTCTAAGTCATGTGTTGTGGGTACAAAAGATAATTGAATATTATAATTCTTAATTATATATTAATCCTTTGATTAAAAGAAGGGAAACTGAAAAGACATTTTTATAACTACCTTGAAAGGCTATTTAAAGAACTCTCATTGTCATTCGAAATGGATCAGATTTTTTATTTTTGGATGTAAAAGCACTAATTTCTAATCAATACAAAAGAATTCTCATCTTTTCTTGTGCTCTATTGTTTCTATTCTCAATCTAATTCATGAGAAGTTATGTGTATCTGAACAAGAACTTTGTGTCTTCTAGTTGATTTTGTGCTTAGAAATTTATGTCTATTGCATGTATGTCATGTGTTTATATATGCATAGTTTAAATCTTTTCACTTTACCAAGCTTAAGTAAGATATCATTCTGCAATTTGTGTCTAAAATTTCTCTTCTCTTTATCTTCTGAATTCTGATTCTTCTATTTCCTCTTTCTTTGTATTGAAAATCTATGAGATGAAGGCATCTAAAGCATCAAAATCCTCATTTAAATATTGATAGTTTGTATATTTGTAAATAAGTAGATTTGTTTATTTGTTGTGTTCAATAAGAGAACCTCTTCCACAAAGAGGAGGGAATGTTGTCTCCTGACTTTTGTTTGTTCTCAAGATAAAATTCAATAACCATCAACTTCATACATTCCCAAATAGTTATAATATTGTCAAAAATATATCTTCCCTTAACAAAACCAGTTTACTCAAAGAAAACAATCTTGGGAAGAAGGCCAACAATACGGAGAGCAAGATATTTGTCAAAGTTCTTATAAGAAACATTAACAAGAGTAATAGGTTTCCAACTAGTGATGAGCTCAAGATTCCCAACTTTAGGAATAAACTTGATATTTCCCTTATTGATAATATTTCCAAGAGAATGGTTCTACAAAGACAAATCTGAAATAGATCCTTACTAACCAGTCATCAAGATGACTTATAAAATTCACACGAAAAATTGTCAATGCTTGGAGATTTATCATTAGCAATAAAAAGTAAGGCATTGTAGAGCTCATCTAAAAAAGAGGAGCATCATAATATTTTCTATCCTGAGAAGACAACTTATAAGGAACCACCTCCACACAGTGTTGCAGTAAGGTAATTTCACTTTCCTTATAAGGTTTCGAGCCTAAAAACCATAGTATAGTGATCCATAAAGGCATTAAAAATATTAGGGATATTAATCACGTGATAATGAGCCCTATGAACATCTTTAATTTTTCCCGGAAAGTTTAGACCGGAGGGATTTGAAGCATCGTTTGGAAGCTTTGTCTCCCACTTTAAGCCAATGAAGTCTGACATAGATTTGGGCACATCTAGCCTTGTGATTCTTAATAAGCTTAATTTGATGAAAAATTTTAGCCACACAAAGTTGGGTATGGATTCCAAAGGGTTGAGATTTATAGAATAGAGACTCTCTGAAACTATTTATGAAGAGTAGAATCTACCCTTTTCGAACTCCGATAAACACCGCTTACCAAAAATCAAAGAAACTTGGTAGTACATTGAATGATGGAATTCCTCTAATCGATCCAACTGGTATCATAAAAATGGCATGACGTCATATTCCATACTTTGGTAATGAGATGAAAGGACTCAAAGAAATACATTAAGATAGAATTGATTATTAGGCACCTTAAAATGGGTCCCACTCCATTACACCTTGAAAGAGATGGGACTATGATCTGAAAAAGAATATCCGGATAGACCATGATTGGGGAATGATCGATACTATCTAAATAAAAATATTCTTGTTGGGAGTTCATGACACCATCAATCCTTTTTATGACCATGTCAAGACCTTCTTAGAAGTTAGATCAAACCAATTTTGAGAAGAAGAATCACTCTGCCATCGAAAAAGTGGGACATAAAGACCCCAACAAATTTTAAAATAAATATAATCTCACGTTCCCCACACACCACCTCATGGGAAGAGTCCCCAATTTATCCTTGGGATGTTCAACCATATTAAAGTCTCTACATACCAACCAATAGGAGAGAGGTAAATTATCCCCCAACCATCACCATAACATCGTCCTTTCCATGCCATCATTAGAAGCATAGAGATTGAGAATACCAAAAGAAAAACCATTAATTTCCAAAATAATCCATGCGGTATGATTATTAGGATCATGACCCATGGAAGAGATCTTAGAAAAATATATGAGAGACAAAAATAGAAACACCACCTTTTCCCTCTATATGCGAAGAATAAACATGCTTATAATCAAGAGCAATACACATTAAAGTGGTTTGAAGCATAAAACCAATAATCTTAACTTCTTATAAACAAATAATATCAATGTTACCAATAATTTAAAAATATTTTTCACAGATTATTTTCTTGAGGACTTTGTGAGACCTCACACATTCCATGAAATAAAATTCATGAGAGCTTATTCATCTCAAGCTCCTTCCGGCCATCCTACATGCATCCCCGAGTTAAGAAAACTAAAATTGTTAGAAATCATAAATAAATGGTTTGAATTGTGTTCTTCATCCTTAATGGAGCAACGTTTAGCCCCATTTTCACCTTTTCCCCAGTAGAGAACCTCGCGAGGTGACTATGGGGTTGGTGCTAAGAGAGAGAGGTTGAAGCAAAATATGAGCTCCATGTTTTTCTTGTAAAGAAACAAATTGACTTTACAGGGGTTGAGCTACAAATTATGTTGGGTTTCCTTGACTTGAATTTGTCTCATATTTATTAGCAGTTGTTAATTATGGGTTGGAAGAATACAGGGGTCTCCGGTAGAGTGGGTTTTGATCCAGATTATTTCTTAATATAAAAATGGTCCAACCTTCATTCGTAGACTCATTTTTTTGGCTTAGGGTCGGGGATTTGGCATCTTGTTTAGCATGCACGAGAAATGGGAAATTGTGAATGTGATGGTCATGAGATTTACACCCAAAATAGATGTTAGGAAGATTGAAGTAGACAATTTTATGATAAAAATACATGGACATGACCGAATGTCGATATGGTCCCACAAGTCCTTAGCAATATCAAATTCAACACATAGCCACTTATGAGGGTGGGCGTGAAAGAAACATTCACGTTAATGAAAAATAACTTTTCCAATGGGTTAGACTATCTCATTCAAAAATGACCAAAGCTACATAGGTAGACTAGGCATCTCAACCAAGACAAGTGTCCTAAGAGTGATGCCTAACTAGAGGGGTTAAAATTAGGTGTTCATCATGAAAGCACAAGCAAGTTATTACCTAGATACCAACAAGCAACGACACGAAAAGAAAGCTTAAACCTAAGAAGTTTTGTAGAAGGAAAACAAATAAAATCCCTTGGTAAAGTTATGGATATTGATATACTCTCATTAGTTCTTGATCCATCCTTGAAGCAAGGATTGCAAAAGGATACGACATACGAACTAGGTTATCAAACAATTATTTTTATAATATTTAAAACAAGATGAATAAACTTAGCAGCTTATAACAACATCGTAAGGGGAATCAGGTTGTTACCTCATTGTACATTTTGGGAATGAATTTCCTCATGGGCTTTAGATCCATCTTCACCACTATTAGCAAATTTTATTTCCATGGATGGTTGAGAGGCCATTATATATGTGGGCTTAATGGAGGGCCTAATCACTTATAATGAATAGAAAATGTCGGGATGATCACAAAAATATAAAATAGTCCTTTAAGTTTTCTAAACAATATATTTCTTCCTTAACAAGAACTTCTAAATCATGCAAAATTAGAGCTTATTACTTTTTTGCACTTAGCCACTCATTTCACCATGTTACTAGACTTCATACTCACTCAATCAACAATCTTGCTTTTGGTGACCTATTTCTGGGCATGATCATCATGTTTGAGCGAGTAAGAAGAGATGAAGGTTTTGATACATGTTTCCTTGTTTGGTAATGTCTCATGATTTTGAAGATTGATTTAGAGTTATGGTTCATTCATTCATACAACCAAGTCATCTTGACAGGTGGTTTTTTTATGTGAAGTTTTTCACTCTTGTGGACTATTTTTCTAGGTGCTCAAACGTAGTTGAAGGTGCTTACAAGTTTGTGTTTCATATTGTTGATAATTGATGCGAGAGATTCTTATCCTAACTGATGATGGTGAAAATATGTCCTGATGTTTCATGAGTTTATGGAGATTTGGTGAAGCTTCTATGTGACTTTGAATTTCATGGTTCATTCATTGGAGCGAAAAGAGCTTATTTTAGGCTTGTTTGAAAATCATTAAGCTTATGTGTGTTTTTTGAGCTATTTATGACCTTAAAGGTCCTTTGGAGTGATTTTAGATTATTTTGTAGGAGTTTTTTCATGTTTGGAAGACCGACTTATATGGTCTTGGTCGACCTAATGTTTTTATGAACTAGTTTCATGTATATAAAGGCTAGTGTATTTGGTCATTTTGGGGAGTGGAATCTATGGAATGCGAGCGAGCAAGAGAAGGAAGAAGAATGGTATAGATGGGTCAAGGGAAGATTTGAGTAGAGGTACAAAAGGATGAAGAGGATAGAAGAGAAGATGTGCAAGGTCATTATACCTAATCAGTAAATGAAGGACCATATTTGAGAAAGTAAGAAGGAGATATTTGTTTGAGAGTATTTGATGTGTATAGAGTTGAACTTGTGATCACAATAAGTTGTAGGAGAAACATATATTCAATTATCATCCTTTTCAGGTGGCTAGGTGGGTTCTTATTCATCTTAGGGGTTGTATCCTCCTTATAGGGCGGGTGCTCTACTAAAAAGGGGTTGGTTTTCCTTTTGGAGTTGGTGCCTCACTAAAAAAATCTTGTGTGATGTGTAATATTCACATGAGTCCTTTGTTATGAGTAATATTAGTAGAGGTTTTAATGGGTTTTCTTCCCCTTGATGTTTTCCCACTTTATATATAGTGTCTTGTGTTCTCTCTCTTGTTTCATGCACTTCTAAATTATTGATATGCACCTAATAAGCTCATATGGTTTATGAATGTTGAATGAATGGTTAAATGATGATTACATGTAATGGTAAATAAAGTAAAAGTTTTGTAGGACTGATTCACCCCTAGTCCATTGTTCTTTTAACAAAGGGAGATAAAATAAGATGGGGGTCCATCTTGGTTTTGGTTGTGTTTTGGTAGATCAATGTTCCAAATGGCTCAATGAGAAAGAATGGGAGCATATTGTGGAGAAGACGCCACCAACAAAGAGATTCGCTAAGTATACTTCTAATGAAACAATATCAAATGTATACAAGGTGTGCCTAGATGTATGGTATAAGAGGATGAGTGAAAAATTCAAAAATGAATGGTGCATACCTAAGGAGCTTCCCACAGATTTGGATGGCCAAGAAAACTTTGTTGTTATGCAACACTTCTTCCTTGCGTGGTTTCAACAAATTAATGGAGAGATGAGGCCTTAGTGCAAACTATGGTTTGTGTTTATAACCGGGTATTTTAGAAGTTTAGTGAATAGAATCAAGGATGTGTGACCCTTGAAATTAAATTTTGACAAGGTAGACATAGATTACCATACTCTGCATGAAGACCTATGACTATGCAAAAAGCATCCTTACATAGAGACAATGGAATATGATGGGATGGACTTGAATCCCATCATCACTTTGGAAGTCGGGAACAAATTTTTTAGGGTATATATTTACTTACGACAAAATTTGAAGGATGGCAAGGTGGTATATGTGTGTGACACAACTCTTACACCATCACCATAAGGAAGAATGACAACAAGGACACCAAGAAAAGAAGCAAAAACCAGAGCCGGTCCAATAACAAAAGAAGAAGAAGAACTAGATGGTGAGATGGAGTGTAGTCATTTATTTACCCTTAACAACTTTACTAACCCCAAGTGCATTGGCCTCTCACCCAAATGCGGTGCTTGGGAACTCACCCAGAGGCATGCGTGGGTGCTGAGCCCCTCCTTTATGTGAGCTTTGTGAGAAGGTTCCACCATTAATGGAGGATGATTTGCAAAATCAGAATTACATTCACTTATTTAAAGAGGTAGAAAATGTAACTAGCAGATCTAACATTAGTGCATCAAAAAAGCTAAAGAACATTGCAAGAAGCATAATAAACTGGATCTAAGCCATGATAAGTCAAATGACATAAGGGTTTACACCCTTAAGAAAAATATACATATTGAACCCAAAGATATATTGATTTAACATAGTTCGGTAGCCACATTATAGTCAAAAGGGTCATCTCAGACCATATACAATAAATGACAGGGACCTAACTCTCAAGTCCTTCCCCATATGAGATCCAAACTATAATTTTCCCATTTTAACCCTTATTATAGATCCTAGTGCCATACAGAGGTTTATGGCATCCCTTACAACCCTTATCACTATGTTCTCTAAACCCTAGCATTACTGCAGCACATTGTTACTCTGTTTCTTATTCTTTATGTGTTCCCTCTTCTATCTTCTCCTCTATTATCCTCTTTGTGTCTCCTATTGTCTTTAGCCCAAGCATCTCTCTTTATAGGATCAACACCCACCGTCATGCCTTCTCTCCTAGATAGATCACGTGTCAAGTGTCAATGTGGTCCTCCATTGGTGAATGCTTATCCCTTTACAAACCCTCCACTCTCCATAATGATGTCTTCTAGGAATATTTTATATGTGAAATATCCTTTTCTTGACCTCCAAGGTTCCAGGCTAGCACCTTATCCACTCATCATGCCTAGTCGGGTCCTCACATTTTTCGTCAAGTACCTCTAGAATTCCAAATATGGCTAAGTCTTTTAAACCCGTGTTCTACTTCTCACGCGCGCCTTGGTTTCACTTAAACCCTTCTTAAACCCCTTTGTCCTACGTGTGCTTTCCCCTAAGCACCCTTCTTCTCATTGGTCTTGCACGCGTGCACCCTTTGGTACTTAGCTAATATTTCAGGGCCCAACATCACCCCACACTAAGCATGTTCTCTATCCTCGGAAACATCCTGCTTCTCCAAATAATAAAGAATAGTGGGACAGGGACAATCTAAATAAAGAATGAAAGAATGGAATAATTTGCTATTGTTGTAGGAGGAGTGGGAATTCTTTCTTTATTGTTGCTTCAATATTTTCCCAGGCATCCACCTCACTCTACACTTGCTAAAGTAGGTCACCCACTAGAGCGCTCACCTCATCAAAACTCAATACGTCGCTCTTAGCATTCAGCATGTCTATAATTCCTTCTAGCTACTTACTAAGATCATCCAATGTGTCCATTATATAGGTGACTTGGGGATATAGTTCCTTAAGCTGATTCTTAATCGAACCCCACAAGGTCTCGATTGCTTCCAAATTTTTCTCAACTTCGAGATAGGATATTATCCCACTCTTCCTGTTTCCTTTGTTCTTTTCTTGAAACTCCTTCAGATCCACCTCATGCGTAGCAAACTAGTATGTTTGTTACCCTGTCTCTGTCAAGACAATTTTCATAAATAGCCTCATCCATTTGCATGGTGGTCTTCACAATGGCAAGGAGCTTGGAATACCGAGTAACTATCTCCCGATATTCAATTTCTCTTCCTCCTTCTGGCATGATAATGCCTCTTCTCATTAATTGGAATGTGAGAGGTTGCCTCTCCATGGTGAGGAAAGTCGGGTCTTCTAAGAATTGCATGGTTGACTTGTATTTTTCTCAGGTGGGGCCAGTTCTGGGTGCTTCAAGATTATGATGTCTGAAATAGTCTCTATCTTCTTATGGATCTCTCACACCTTTTCCTTTTCCTCCCTTAATTATGCACTAATCAAATCCTCATGCTTTAGCTCCTTTTCCTTTTTAGTGATCTCTTCATTTTTATTTTCAAGCTCTTCTTCCAAGACCCTTACTTTTTCATTCTTCCCGAAGATCCTCACCTCAACCTCCACCGATACCTTGTTGATTGTATTACACACTTGCTCATCTGATAGCCATTGATAATTCACCAAAGGGTTTACTCCCTTGGTATCTGGTATCTTCATTAACGCCTCATGGTTGACCTCGAATTTAGGCTCATCAAAGATGGGACTCGAAGACCAAGAAAACATCTTCCTTGTGTACGGGTACTTACCATCTTCAGCGAAAGAATACCATGCGAGGAGTTGGTTTGAAGGTATAGTAATTTGGAAATGCATGCACAATACCTTATTTGGATCATTGATGTAGGTCATCCCTTTTTCTGTGTTGCTTCCATACCCTTTACTCTTGTGCGTACTACCTTTGGGAAGCTTACTGATAGGATGGGATCTCCACCCATGCTTCCATACTCCTTTTCTACACTATCACTTCCCTTTGTCTTCTTGAGAACTTTGGCAATGCACTCCACATCTTGATCCACCAAGTCTTTTATGATGCCTACTACCTCCCTTTCTGCAGGCATCCTCTATCTCTTCCTTTGTCGAGTCTTGGATTCCTTTGATCCTTCAAGTTTACCTCCTCACTTCCCCCTTACCATGAGAACCTCCTTCATCCTAGTCATTCTCTTCATTTCCATCCTCCTCTGACTCATGTACATCATACACAAGATGGTACTAAGTCTCACCGTACTCTTCATCATCCCCTTCACCCTTGTTAGCCTCTATGCTGTCTATTTCTTCCAATTCAACCTTTGATGTTACCCTTTGTTTCTTCCTAATTGGTGATTCCAATATAGGAGACTCTTCTTTTTCTTCCTCTCTAGGTGACTCCTTTCTTTTTGGTGACTCTTCTTTTTCAGGGGGCTTCTCTTGCTCTAGAGCCTCTTCCTCAGGTGTCTTCTCTTTCTCTTCTGTGGGGTACTTCTTCCTCCATTCATAGGTGTTTGGCTTTGCGCCTTGACTCCTGTGCACCTACAGATTGTGTTGTCTGTGCACTTGGTGCCTTTTTCTCAAGGGCCTCCTCTCTCTCCCTTTTCCTTGGTATGGCCTTCTTCCTTATGGTGGGGTCTTCTAGGATAGAGACATCATTTTCAATGTAAGTTCCCTTCTCATACTTTGGCCTTATGTGCAAGTATACCCTTGTTGTGGTCCTCCCAGTAATAGGAAATGTTACTAGCTTCACCATATGTACGTCATGAGAGACATACTTCTCCACATATGCACACTTATTTGGATATATCAATGTCCTGCACAACTCACAGTAATCTTGGTCTACCGTGTTGAGGTCAAACCTTAGTTTCTTTACCTCTTTGAATCTATTGAATTTAGACTAGAAGTATTGTGTTGTGAAGGAAAATGGAAATTTTCACCAAGGACCCTTAGCGCCATCTGCTAGAGTAAACATGCCAATGAAAAAATGTTGGTTTACGACGAATTCAGCTTCACCTTACAGTAAGAAACAGGTATCCTCCACTCTATGCCAAATGAGTCACGCATCCACTTATGCCATTTTTCTAGGTGCGCCTTGTGGGTAGCCATCATGATGTCACAAGTGTACTTCTAAAATATTTTAGTAAGGGAGGGGTTCTCATCTGGGTACTCCCACAAAAATTTATTTGGCCCATCAAGCACTCCAATCTCTCGAGATGACAATGGTAAGGAGGATGTTACCAAACATGATCTTTTCTCCATCACACACGGCACTGATGATTTCTTCTGCTATGAACACCGAGATGTTATATATGGTCCCCTCTGAGATCTTTTAGCAAATGTTCAACCAAGCCTTTTCATCTACATCCATCTCTCCTTCCCATTTAGTTTTGTGACCAAGCACGTGGCTATCCTCATTATAGGGTCAGAAATCGCAAAGATGACAAAGTATCGCGACCCCTTCTTGTAGTCATAAGCTTCAATAGTCTTCTTGATGGCCTCCTTATCGTCCAAGTCATCATCAAATGATTCTCCCTCATAGGTAAGACCAATAAATTTGGAAATCAGTTGGGGAGTTATCTACATCCTATGTCCTGCAAAGTAGAAATGATCTTTATGTACGCATGACATTAACCACTGGTACAATACTTGTTCATGCTTACCAAAATATTCCAACTCATAGAGTTACAATAACCCAGGATTCTCCATCTTCACCTTTACCTCATCATCATAGATAGGAATTCCATCTTGGTGTCCTTTTTTTTCGAAGGGTGAACCAGTTCCAATGACATCTCGTTCTCTATGGTGCTCATCTGATGGTTGTAGTAACTTACGGCCATCTTTCTAACATGAGACACCCATTATTTTCCAAGCAATATGCCATCTAGGTATTACATTTCCATGTACCATTCCTCATTGAAAATGGTGGTTCCTTTTACCCTTGCCATTCTTTGGTGAAATGGTTACTACTTTCCTTGGTTTCATTTCTTTGTCGGGTCACTAAAAGTTATTTCTTCCTTTTGATCCTAGCTCTACTCAATTCTATGGATTTACCATTTCGTGAAAATCCCTTCAATCATGTACTAGCTATGGAACCTTAACCTAGAAAACTCTTCTTTACACAAGACGGCGTATTCACTTGCGAGATTTGAAAACTTCTACGACCCTCTCCCTCATGCCTGTGTACTCTTTTCCACTCTGGTTCACTAATCAAACTGGTTATGCACTCAAATCTTCACAACCATTTTTCACACAACTTTTCTTCAAGGATTCCCTAGTTCACAAGATCTCTTTGATATCACAAATGCAAGGTAAACAATAATGTACCCCGACCTTCTACTTATAGTTTTTTCCTTTTTCCGCAATAAATGCCATGTCACCTACCAATGTACCTTTACAATAAAGGTGGATTTTTCTTCTAAATCCAACCTTCAGCACTTTTACCCCTACACCCAATCCTGCACGAGAACTTCTACAACCTTATGGCGTGTAAAACCCTTACTGATCAAAGATCCTTACATGCGCGCTTGCAGTGCCAAAGGCACTTCTTCTATCCTTACCCTGATTTTTGACATCACCTACCTCATGTTGTTCCTATGCTTCTCACCCTTGTATGTGGTTTTTGTAAAGCCTTCTCGACGCCAAAACTCTGTATGTTCACCTTTTCTATGCACGCTCTTCCAAACTACACATTTTTTATCCTTTAAACTAGGCCATTAAAATATAGCTTCCACTAACACTTTTGGTACTTGTCGTATCACTCCACCCCACACAAAAATGGATGTGTGGTCCTCTCACATAGAAATTTTTTTGAAAATAATAAGTGGCTACCAGCACATAATGTGCACACAACAAACAAAAAGAAAGGGAACAAGCAATGAGAAGGGGTTAAGGGAAATCCTAGGCTAAATGGTAATACTGCCTTATTTACAAACACAAAGAAGACTTATTTATAGTAGGGCTTCAACCTACTCCCATTAAAATGGCCTAGTAATTGTGTTCCATCCAGCACTTGTAACTAGAAAGTTCCTAAATCAAGTATATAGGATATAATGTATGGGCCCATCCAATGGAATTTGAATTTCCTAGGATGGTGCAAAAACTTGGAGTCATACAATAGAACCATCTTCCCAACCTTAAACTTTTTTTTTTTCTTGATGTGTCTATCATGTCATGCCTTCTTCCTAGCTTTTTCTATTTTCTAACTCCAATGCACAGATCCCACCTTTTATCTAATTACATTAACTTATCAATCATCTCCTCAATATTTTTTTCATCAGCTAATCCTCCTACGTGTGTTATATGCATTGATGGTAACATGAATTCAATCGGTAATATTCCTTCTACGCTAAACACTAGTTGAAAAGTGGTGGCCTTGTTTAGTATTTTATAAGTAGTCCGGTATGACAATAACATAGCAAAAACTTTATCATTCCTGGTCATTCCTTCCCACATCACAAATGTTGTTCAGTGTGTGACTCAATATCTTGTTAAATGTCTCAACGGTTCCATTATCTTTTGGGTGATAAGGCGTAGTCTTTTGGTGAGCTACCATGAATTCTACCAACAAGATACTAACTATTTCATTCAAAAATGCGTACCCCTATCACTTGTTAAACTCAATAGACATCCATGCCTCGTTGATTGTATTTTCCCACAAGAACCTAGTTGTTGGTGCTGTTGTGCAATCCCTTATAGGTCTCACTTCTTCCCACCTTGTAAGATAATTTTTGCATGTAATGATATAGCGTGAACCAGTCCTTCGTGCGGCGAGTAAAATCAGTCCTACAAAATCAATTGCACATTTCTCAAATGGTTCTAAACTAGCTATCAGTCTCAAGGGCATCTCATCTCTTCTTCCTAGTTTCTTTGAAGCGCGCCTGCAATGGTCACATGCCTTGCAAACCTCAATACATTCTTGGTAGATGATTTCTCACCAAAGCCCTACCAGAAGGATCTTACATGTGGTTGCATTCCTGCGTGTAGTGCCCTCCTACAATCCCACCATGTGTTTCCTCCATGATTCCAACGCATTCATGCTCTAACACACATCAGTGAAAAATCCTGCCGCATCCTATCTTATATAAGTCTCCACTAATTAATATGTAGGTGCGGTGCATTTCACTAACTACATTCTTTCCAAATCCCTCATTCCTTTTGGTGCCACACTCATCTTGTAAAAGATAGCTATATCTTCCAAGTTAGAGGGCACGTGTTATAATCTAAATAGTTGTGCATCTAGCATTGTATCTTTAATTCTCTATGCATCCTCCCCTGAGTCAATCCTTGATAAATGGTCAGGTCCCAAATTACTCTTACCTAGTTTTACGACAATCAGTAAACTCAAACTCTTGAAACAACAGGACCCACCGGCATATGTGCCCTTGTAAAATGGGTTTGTTTACCAAGTACTTCAATGTCATATGGTCCATGTAGAATATGAAGGGTATTGCCAACAAATACTACCTAAATTTTTGTAGCATGTAGATCATGGATAATGCTTCACACTCAGTAGTAGTATAGTTCTGATCTACTAGTGTTAGCTTCATACTAGCAAAATACATGTGGTGGTTAACAATTCCTTCTCCAGGTTGTGTTAAGACTACCCCAATCACCATCCCCAAAGCATCCACATGTACATGGAATGGCTTATCACAAGAAGGAAACTGTAATATGGGTGCAGTGATAAGCTTATTCTTCAATGTATCGAACACCATCTGATGCACCTCTCCCTAGTGAAATACACTTTTTTGTTTTAGTAACTCTTTCAATGGTGCGGAGATCTTGGAATACCCTTGATAAATTTCTAGTAATACCTCGTATGCCCAAGGAATCATGCACTATGCTCGGGCGGTAGGTTCCCCAATCCCACGATAATGAGAACTTTGGAAGGATTCACCAGCAAACCTTCCTTACATATGATATGCCCCAACATGGTTCCAAATGGAGTAACGAAGAGACATTTTTAATGTTGAGGGATATCCTCAACTACCGAAATATTTCAAACATCAATCTCAGTTATTGTTACAATGATGTCTTACTAATCAGTATATCATCCAATCATCAAGGTAGACTTGAAGGAACTTATGGATAAAATCCTGAAGTGCCTACACCACAATGCACAAAAACACAACAGGCACATTCTTCAATCCAAAAGGCATGACTGTGTATGCAAAAATTTCCCATTCAATGGAAAAAGTTGTATTTTCTTGGTCCTCTTTTGTAATTCTAACTTAGAATCCATCCGTGAAGGAATAGATCTTACACCCACTACTCCCTCTAGGATTTCTTTGGTGAAAGGGGTGGGAAAGGGATCAATGACACATACCACATTCAAATCTCTGTAATCAACATAGATCCTTATCCTCCCATCCTTTTTAATGTTAATAACCATTGGGCTTATCCATTATGATTCCTCAATAGCCTCAATGATGCTTGATGCAATCATCTTGTCTATCTCTTCCTTTACCCAAACGCATAGATTTGGGTTCATTTGGTAAGGTATCTTCTGAATTGGGTGTGCTCCTTCCTTTAGCTTGATTTTCATTTCCCTAAGGAGTGGTGAACTCCTTTAAGCTCATGGTACCTACATGGAAATAAGTCCTGAAACTCACGCAATAGATCAATGATCTTTAAAACCTCATTTTCTGACCAATAGTCCCCAATAGTAGCCTCCTTAGGTTCCGTTTCTAAGCCAATGTTAACCTTATTTGTCTTGATCGTTCATGGTAGGTGCACGCTTGCTCATCAGCACTATCTATTACTTCGTGCATACCCATAGTATGGTTAACATCCAAGTTCTCCACTTCTTCACCATCGATCATGTAGACCAATTTTCCTTTCTCTTTCTCCATGCATGCACACTCAAGTTGTATCTCCTCTAATTCTTCCTCATCAAAGTGTGCTTCTAAACTAGGTTCACCTAATAATTCTAGTATTCTATCCTCCACCATGGCACTATCTCCCATCGTTAGGCACTTAACAACCTGCAACGCCTCATCCACCGATGGCTTGGTGCTTTGATATTCAAAATCTTGAAGGAGGTCAATCGTCAACTCGTGCGCGTTTTTATCTAACGGCGCATCTCTAAGTGAATGTACCATACATGCACACAACATTGTAAAGTGGAATACAACTTATGTACCCATAAAGAGGGTGGCAATTCTTCCACACCTTCCATCCAGGCCTTCTCACATGCTTGTATGTGAAACAAGGTGAGCTCCTTCCCATGATAATATTGAATAATAGTAGGTGCATTACTCCAAGAAAACCTAACAGAGAACGTGATTCTCACTTCATGCCACTCTAGAAGGCTATTGCAATGGGTCATCCACCAACGTGTTGTGGTTCTGAGTAAGGTATAGCTAAGAATCCCTTTCCTCTCGACCTAGCTTCTCCACTGGGTCTCCATTTCTAATAGGAAACATTAGGGTTGGCTCCTCCAGAATAACTTGGTAACTTCTTTCCTCCTATATATTTGGTGAGCATGCCTTTGTTACTCTCATCATAGAGCTGTTGGTACCTGTTATTTAATTTCCGTCATAACTTGATCAAAGATCATGGATTTTGCAAGACACTTAGAGGAAGATAGATGATTTTATATGTCATTTTGTAGCTGGGAGGAAATCTATCTAACTTGTCAGCACTCAAAGCTTTGAAGGAGTGGGTATCACCTCAAAAGGATTTTGATCTAACACTCACTATTTTAGGTTGTCTCTTTCAACCAAGGTAAGAGAACCTATACTGCAGCCTCTCATTTTATGAAGGAGGTGGAGATATCCTTATACTATGCATATTGTATGGAGATGGCCTTGGGAAAACATGATCAATCTTCCATTTTTCAAAATAAATAGAGCTATCACTACTAAATGATGAAAATGCTTTCAAGAAAAGGTTGAGGCATAGAGACATGGTATGGTCCTGATTTTCTTTGTGCATTTTTGTAAATGGATTGTATTCTTTTGTTGACACACAATGTAGATGTAGGGTTAGTATGGGTAGGATGAGTTGTTTAGAATGATTTTTTGGTGGGGTATTGATGAGACAATTGGGATATATCATATCTTTGACAACCTCTACAATACTTGAAACAACTATTAGATAAAATGCTTCAAATAATCAGGACATTCTTTCAACCAGAAGAGGCATAAATGGAAGCCCATGAAACACTCTTCACACAATCTTTGAGAGCTCACCACAAAATCTTGAAGTAAAGAACTCAAGTAAACACAAAAATTCTTGATCAAACCACGCCTAAGGTTCCCCAAAGGCTTACAAGAAATCTCTACACTTAAGGAAGGTAAAGTGATTTTAAATTTGTTTATCTCCTTATCAAATGAAGGCTCTTCTGAATATGAGATTGCAAATGCCACTAAACTATCAACTAGAAATGGAGATCTTGTGTGATTTCTAAATACTTTCAATGCAAGATTTCAGCAAGAACAATTAAAACTATTTAAGCATTTAAAAATGATAACATACACCATATTGCCCAGAAAAACACAAATTAACTCAAAATCTTGTTAGATTCATCAGCAGGGGAGAGTTTCATGAACAATCTCAAAGCTGTGTGATGGCTATACACTTGTAACCAACTCACATACATGAAGATCCAACAGAGAAGAAATTATCCTGGTTCTTTGGTGGGTTTCTCAAAAGATGAGATTTCTCTCAGAATTTGCTCATGATTTTCAATTTTTCCCAACCCTTTTGCATGTCTCCAAAACATGCATTATATAACATTTCATTACATTTTATCCTTTCCCAAGAAAAGAATATACCCAGATCAATTTTGTTACAAATCCACTCATGATATTTTTTAAAGTGACACTTAACCAATTTTGCAAAAGGAGATGCCAAGCATGCAAAAAGGTAAATCATTGCAAATATTCATCATTATCCATTGTGGAGGCACGTTTTTCACCCTCCGGCATACAAACCCCTTTCTCTCATCATTTTACATTTTCACCTTTTAAAACTACCTCTGTAACTTTCATTTCATGTTTTACACGGATTTAGTAAAATTTATCTCAAAAACACCTCAAATCTGCAAATTGAGTCATGAAACCGATTCCAATGATCCTAGAAAGCCAAAAAGACATGGAAATGCCAAAAATTTTATGAAATTTGATGCAAAATTAAGTAATTCCAAGTTTCTTGAGCAAAAATGGCAACCAAAATGAAAATGTATAGTTACCCTTGATCTGCTCTTTCTCCTTCAATCTGGGCCCCCACTTGTCAAACTATGATTGGGAACAAATTTAGAGCTCATTTTTGACTTTTCGACCTTTTTGGAAAAATGGAAAAATTGACTTTTTCCCCGTCCCTCCGCCTTTGAATTTTGGAGCTGACACGTGGCACATGGTGGGTCCCATTGGGATCACGCTTCAATTCTGCACATTTTGACCTTTTTTGGAAAATTTGAAAATTTTCACCTTTTGCCCCGTGGACCCACACCTTCGATTTCTCCTCGTCGCATGTCTCCTTGTGATTCTTCACGGACAGTGCTCCAAATTTTGATTCTGAGTCTTTTTTGCAAAAGGGAAAAAATTCCCTCCCCCCCGGCCCGACCCCCACTCTATCCTCCTCGCCATGTGTCCATCTCTCATTTGTCATTGTGGACCCATGGGCTTAATATTCATTTTAACTCTTTTTAAACCAAGGGAAAATTTTCAACTTTGTCTCCACAGTCTTGTAGCTCGATTTCTCCCCTACCACATGTCACTCGATGATTCACTAGTGGGCCAGTGCTTCAAATTTTGATTCTAAGTCTTCTTTGCAAAAGGGAAAAAATTCCCTCCTGCATCCACCAACCCGCCGACCCGCCTTTTCTGCCACATGTCACCTCCTCATTGGTCGCGGGCTTGTGGGTCAAAATTTTCCTTGCACATCCACCGCTTTACTGTGCCGTGAGGGCCGTTGACTTCCGCATCAGCCGCATCCATTTATCTTGGCCCCTTTTGCGGCCTTTTCACCTTTGCGTGTCCCGCACGTACTTTTGTCCCAAATGTCCCGTGGACCGCGCGGGACAAAAACTTCGCCTTCGCATAAGAACATGACATGTGTCTCTTTGTGGAGTTGCGGGGGGAATTTTGAAATTTTTCCCAAAGTGAAAAATGGCTAAGTTCTCAAAGGAACCCCGCTTATTTTTGGACCAACCAAATGCACCCACGTAAGCAGAGATTTTTCAACTTAAATTTGATGGGCAAAGGACACCCACATGGTCGTCAAACTACATAGAATTTTTCCTGTGATGCCCTAAGACTCTAAAGATAATTTTGACGGGCAAATGCAGCCCGTCTAACCGTCATAAAACATAGAGTTAGCCAGGGATGCCCCAAAAATTGATTTCTTCACCCAAGGAAGGAAATTTTTTGAATTAGAACTAGACAAAACCTGATTTCTGAGCATTTCTCTACCTTGGGATTTAATTTTTGAAGGTACACATGTATGAAACGATCAATTTTGATTTTTTCACGATCAAGAAAAAGGGAGAACATGGCATAGCCCATGAATTTGAAAGAATTAGAGCATAAACAAGGCATGCATGGGTGCTTCTTCACGAATGAGGCATGGAAAATGATTTTCAAATGGATTAAGGCATGGAAACAGAGGTAACAACTTCATTTCACCCATTAAAATTGTAGAAAATGTTTCAGAGATGCAAAGTGAAAGGAAAATTAGGGAAAAATAATAGAGGATCAAAATGAACACCAACATTGGCTCCATCTCGGGGATGGGCACTCCTAGTGAGTGCCACAAGAACAATGTAGACCAAGTTCCAAAATAATCCATTGGGAAAAGGAGTCACAAGCCACAATCACAAAATACTAGCCGAGAACCCATAAAAAAGGCTACCACACAAGTAAGACAAACCACAAACCAACAAAACACCAAAAAAAGAGTGAAAAACCAAACACTATACAACGCATGTTGTGCATACCTCAAATTTAGGGATTAATCCAAGAACTTCTTCGGATGCCTTGCATTAACAGGAAATTCAAGTAATTCCCCATCTAAATCTTTGAGAAAAAGGTATGCTCACCAATTTTGATATCAATGGAGTAAGGGCCCATCCATAATGCATCAAATTTTCCATGTTTTCCCTTATCCTCATTTCTATTGTCCCATAACAAAACCAGATCTCCAATATTGAAGGCCCTAGGAGTGACCTTCTTGTCAAACAATATTTTCAACTTCTCTCTAAACTTGACATGCCTCTAGTAATATGCCCTTCACTCCTCATCTAGCTCCACAATCTGATTAATCCTTACTTCATATGGATTGATCTCCTGATCTTCAAGTTGTTAAACAAACTGAAATGATGATAATTGCAGATGTAAGGGTAGCAGAGCTTGAGTTCCATATACCAAATCAAAGGGGATTTTTCCAATAACTCTTTTGGTAGTGATTCTATCAGCCCAAACTATAAATTTTAGTTGTTCACCCCACTTTCTCTTGTTCAACTCCAAGGTTCTCCTAATGATCTTCAACAAGTTCTTATTGTTAGACTCAGCTTGTCCATTTCCTTGGGGATTATAGTTTGAAGAATAAGTCAGATTGGTTCCATATTCTTTGCACATTTCCATCAAAGGTTTAGCTCTGAAACACATGGCATTATCAGCCACAATCTTGACTGGCACACCAAATCTGCATATGATATTATTCAACAAGAAGTCCATAACAACTTGGTGTGTTTCTTTCTTGGTGGGGATTGCCTCTACCCACTTTGTAAAATAATCAGTGGCTACAAGAATCCACTTATGGCCAGCACTAGAAGGATCTGAAATCTCACCAATGAATTCCATCCCCATTGTTTGAAAGGAGCTTCAATTGATACAAGCTACAAAGGAAGGGAGCCTAAATCTTTCATTCTTCCAGAGAAATGTTGGAAGCTTTCACATTTTCTAATCAACGCATGGTTGCATCTTTGAAGAGAGTAGGCCACCAATAACCAGATCTCAAAACTTTGTGTGTTGTAACCCTTCCAACAAAGTGTCCTCCACAAACTCCCCCATGGAAATTAGCAATTACTTTGGGAGCTTCATCTTCAGTTACACACTTCAAGAGGACACCTTCAGGGTTCTTCTAAGCCAACCCAAAGTCAGTGATGATGTATTTTTGAGAAGCCAGCTTGAGGCCTCTTTTCTAATTTTTATTTAAATGATCATAACAGCATGAGTGTTTGAGTTAAAAGATTACATCCTTGTACCACTCAAAACTTACCAATTTTTAAGAACATTTACCCTTTCTTCTTCTACTTCTTTTACTTCCACATTCTGTAAGTTGCTTTCAGCCATGAGCTTGGCAAGACCCAAACCTCTTACTAACTTTGTGGTTTGGATGTCCATATCATACTCCTGCAGTTTTTTAACCCACCTACATCTCTTGCTTTAAATCTCCATCTCTGATAGGACATATTTTACCATTGTGTGGGGAACATAAGCAACAACTTTTGAACTTAAGATATAAGGCCTGAAAACTTTTGTTGCTTTCACCAAGGAAAATGCTTGTTTTTCCATGATTGTATATTTCAACTCAGCATCTTGTAAAGCCTTGCTAAAGAAAGCAATAGGCCTCTCAACCCCATCTTCATCCTTTTGGAGCAAAATAGATGCAATAGTATTTTTAGAAGCAAAAGAGAAAATTTGGAAGGGATTTTTGTAATTCGGAGCTGCCAAGACAGGTGCATGTTTAAGTGCTTCCTTGATTCCTTCAAAATATTGAATAGTAGCCTCCTCCCATTTGATAACTTGATCTTTATTTAACATGCATGTGATAGGAAGAGTCAACTCAGCAAAATTGGACACAAACCTTCTAATGAAATTGATTTTCCAAAAGAAAGATTGGATGCCCTTCTTTGTTTTTGAATTGGCACCTTGTTGATTGCTTCTATTCTCTCAGGGTCAATCATGACACCAGCCTTTGAAACAATATGACCAAGCAGCTTGGCCTTTTACACCCCAAAGTGACACTTCTTTGGATTGAGAGAGATTCCAAACTCTCTACATCTTATCAACATCCTTTCCAAATGCTGTAAGTGGTCCTTTCTGCTCCTTGAAAATACAATCACATCATCCTGATAAACTACAATGAAGTCATTTATATAACCAGCAAAAGAAACATCCATTTCTCTTTGAAAAGTAGCTCCAGCATTCATGAGACCAAAAGGCATTCTCACATAAACATATGTTCCCCAAGGAGTGGTAAAGGCAATTTTAAATCTTTCTGACTCCTTGACAACAACCTGATTATAGCCAGAGAAACCATCCAAGGTGGATAGCAATTCAGATCCAGTTACTAATTGCAGCATGTTCTCCATGTTTGGCAAAGGATAATTGTCCTTCAGTGAAGCTCTATTCAAATTTCTGAAGTCTACACAAAGTCTGATATCTCCATTCTTCTTTCTAACTGGCACAAGGTTTGCAACCCAAGATGAATACCTTGTGGGCTGAATGATCCCTCCCTCCTTCAGTTTCTTCAATTCATCTTGCATTTTCATGGAGAGGAGTGGATTAATTGGTCTTTTCTTTTGTCTAAATGGTTTTGAATTTGTTTCAAGAGGGATCTCATGCTGAAATAAGTCTTCTCTATATGCTTCCAGCTTTCTGAATATGACCATGCAAGACAGTCCTGATATTTCTGTAACAACTGAACATAAGATTGTTTCTCCTCTTTGTTTAGACTGCTGCCCAACCAAACTTTTCTTGGTTTATCCTTTGTTCTCAAGTCATGCTCTTTTACATCCCTTGAGGAAGACATGTTTTATTGATGATGCAATCAGTAGTGCTCAAATTTGACTCAAGAGCGATAAGACCTCTAGGAATGGTGTTAGTTTTTAGTTGGATAATATATTTTCCAAACAAATTCTCTCTTCCTTCAATCACACACACCATTGGTTCCCAATCAATATACTAATCTACAAACTCACCTTGATTTTGCAAGAACCTTTGCACTTGAGCATCACCATCAAACACTTTCCAATGCTTGATATTATCATGGACACTGGTCTAGTTAACACTTCAACATTATACTCACAATAAGGTGAAACGGTGCAATCTCCCAAATCTTGACCCCAACACTCCCAACTTGTAAGAAGTAGCATTCATACTTCTATCATGATGCACAATATTGAAAGAATAAAACATTTCAATTAGATCCCAAACTACATGCTTATACTACTTCATCCGCTGATTTTTTGTAGCATACAATTTTCTCATTTGTTTGACAACTAACTCTTGAATCTCCTTTGTAATGATGCCTTTGACACCATTCTTCCATGCAATTCTTATACCCAACAACTTGAGCAAGCATCATGGATTTTGTAAGACACACAGAGGTAGATAGATGATTTTATATGTCGATTTGTAGCCGAGGGAGTAATCTATCCGACTTGTTGGCACTCGTGCTCAAGGAATGGGTAGCACCTTGAAAGGATTTTGATCTAACCCTCACTATTTTAGGTTGTGCCTTTAAACCAAGGTAAGAGAACCTATATTGCAGCCTTTTTTTATGAAGGAGGTGGATATATCCTTATACTATGCATATTGTATGGAGATGGCCTTGGGAAAACATGATCAATCTTCCAATTATTCAAAGTCAAAAGAGTTGTCACTACTAAATGATGGAAATGCTTTCAAAACAAGGCCGAGGCTGCTAGAGACATGGTATGATCCTAATTTTCTTTTTGAATTTTTGTAAATGGATTGCATTTATGCAAAGGACATTACTGTGGTTTGATATGCATTCGTATATCTCAAATATTCTCAACAAGTTCCCAGTAGAGTCACTAGAAATGTTGTTTGATAGGATAAAGCACACAAGAAGTATTACGAAGGATCAAAAGTTTTATATGTCATTTTTAGTCGGGGAGAAATCTATCTAACTTGTTGGCACTCGGCTCAAAGGAGTGGGTAGTACCTTGAAAGGATTTTGATCTAACCCTCACTATTTTAGGTTGTGCCTTTCAACCAAGGTAAGAGAACCTATATTGCAGCCTCTATTTTATGAAGGAGGTGGAGATATCCTTATACTATGCATATTGTATGGAGATGGCCTTGGGAAAACATGATCAATTTTCCATTATTCAAACTCAACAGAGTTGTCACTACTAAATGATGGAAATGCTTTCAAGACAAGGCTGAGGCTGCTAGAGACATGGTATGATCCTGATTTGCTTTGTGCATTTTTGTAAATGGATTGTATTCTTTTGTTGACACACAATGCAGATGCAGGGGTAGTATGGGTAGGATGGGTTGTTTAGAATGATTTTTTGGTGGGGTATTGATGAGACAAACTGGGATATATCAGATCTTTGACAACCTCTACAATACTTGAAACAACTATCAGATAAAATGCTTCAAATAATCAGGACATTCTTTCAACTAAAAGAGGCATAAATGGAAGCCTAGCAACACTCTTCACACAATATTTGAGAACTCACCACAAAATCTTGAAGTAAAGAACTCAATTAAACACAAAAATCCTTGATCAAACCACACCTAAGGTGCCCCCAAAGGCTTACAAGAAATCTCTTTGCAGTCAAGGAAGGTAAAGTGATTTTAAATTTGTTTATCTCCTTATCAAATGAAGGCTCTTCTGAATATGAGATTGCAAATGCCACTAAACTATCAACCAGAAATGGAGATCCTGTGTGATTTCTAAAGACTTTCAATGCAAGATTGCAACAAGAACAATGAAAACTATTTCAGAGCATTTAAAAATGATAACATACACCATATTGCCCAAAAAACACAAGATTAACTCAAAAGCTTGTTAGATTCATCAACAGGGGAGAGTTTCATGAACAATCTCAGAGTTGTGTGATGGCTATACACTTGTAACCAACTCACATACATGAAGATCCAACACAAGAAAAATTATCCTTGGTTCTTTGGTGGGTTTCTCAGAAGATGAGCTTTCTCTCAGAATTTGCTCGTGATTTTCAATTTTTTCCGACCTTTTGCATGTCTCCAAACATGCATTATATAACATTTCATTACATTTGATCCTTCTTTCCCAAGAAAAGAATATGCCAAGGCATCAAGTTTGTTACAAATCCACTCATGATATTTTTGAAAGTGACACTTAACCAATTTGCAGAAGGAGATGCAGCATGCAAAAAGGTAAATCATTACAAATATTCATCATTATCCATTGTGGAGGCACGTTTTTCATCCTCCAGGCATGCAGACCCCTTTCTCTCATCATTTTACCTTTTCACCTTTTAAAACTACCTCTGTAACTTTCAATTTGACATTTCACATGTTTTCACGGGCTTGAGTAAAATTTATCTCAAAAACACCTCAAATCTGCAAATTGAGTCATGAAACCAATTCCAATGATCCTAGAAGGCCAAAACGACATGGAATCACCAAAATTTGATGAAATTTGATGCAAATTCATGATTCCAAGCTTCCTGGAGGAAAAATGGCGGCCAAAAATGAAAATGCACAGTTGCCCTTGATTTTCTCTTTCTCCTTCAATCTGGGCCCTCCACGTGTCAAACTATGATTGGGAACAAATTCGGGCTCATTTTTGACTTTTCAACCTTTTTGGAAAAATGGAAAAATTTGACTTTTTCCCCCCCCCTCCGCCTTTGAATTTTGGAGCTGACACGTGGCACATGGTGGGTCCCATTGGGATCATGCTTCAATTCTGCACATTTTGACCTTTTTTGAAAATTGGAAAATTTTCACCTTTTGCCCCATGGGCCCACACCTCCGATTTCTCCCTCGCCACGTGTCTCCTTGTGATTCATCATGGGCCAGCACTCCAAATTTTGATTCTAAGTCTTTTTTTGCAAAAGGGAAAAATTCCCTCTACTCTCCGCCTGGCCCGCCCCCCCACTCTGTCTCGCTCTCCCCACGTGTCACTCATCTCTTCATTAGCCAGCAGGCCAAGGCTTAATTTCATTTTAACTCCTTTTAGCCAAGGGAAAATTCCCAATTTTGTCTCCACTGCCTCACACTCCGATTTCTCCCCCCACATGTCATGTCATGTCACTCGATGATTCATTCTGAGGGGCATCGCTTCAAATTTTGATTCTCCACTCTTTTGTGAAAAAGGGAAAAAATCCCCTTTTACCTCCGTTGGCCCATTTATCCCACTCTTTCCCGCCACATGTCTCCTTTTGCCTAAAAGGAAAAATTCCCTCTTTTCCTCCATTTTTGCCCACTTCTTTCTACATCTGCCACGTGTCAAACTATGGCTCCTTTGCAGACCCGCGGGCCTTCCCTCACCTTTTTCCCATTTTCCAAAAGGCAAAAAAATGCCTAAGTTCCCCGACCGGCCCGCTCCTCCGCCTTCGCATAAGAACATGACACATGTCCCCTCGCGGGGTTGGGGGGAATTTTGAAATTTTTCCCAAAAGCCAAAAATGGCTAAGTTTTTCAAAGAAATCCATGTTGATCCATGTCAACCAAAAGCATCCACGTAGAGACATTGTTTGAGCTTAATTTTGATGGTCAAATGACAACCGTACGACTGTAAAAAAATGTAGAATTTACCAGAGATGCCCGAATTTGATTTTTTCTTCATGGGCGATGGATTTTTTGCTCAAAAAACAAGGGGAAGTTGATTTTATGCAAGTTTCGACCATGGGGAGGGATTTTTGAAGGCATATTGGTATAAAATGACCAATTTTGATTTTTTTTTTCAATCGGGAAAAGGGGAAACACGGCATAGCCCACAAATTTGGAAAAATTAGGGCACAAACAAGGCATGCATGGGTGTTTCCTTCAAACTAGGGTAAAAAAACAAGTTTGTGAGCATTTTTAAAACATTTGACTAGAAAGGACAAGTTGTAAACCATTATTTCAAAAAAAAACATGTTTTTGAGCAAATACATTCAAATTGGGGCAAGACAAGGCAAAATTGAGTATTTTTGCAAAATGGGGCATGCCAAATGATTTTCAAATGGCCTAAGGCATGGAAACAGAGAGCAAAACTTCATTTCACCATCTAATCAAATATAGAAAATGTTTCAGGAATGCAGAGTGAAAGGAAAATTAGGGAAAAATAATAGAGGATCAAAATGGACACCAACATCGGCTCCAGCTCGGGGATGGGCACTCCCAGTGAGTGCCACAAGAACAACATAGACCAAGTGCCAAAATAATCCATTGGGAAAGGAGTCACGAGCCAAAATCACCAAAAACCAGCTGAGAACCCGACAAAAATGGTTGCCACACACAAAGAAGGCAAACCACAAACCGACAAAACACCAAAAATAGAGTGAAAAACCAAACACTATACACTGTACAAGTTGTGCATACCTCAAATTTGGGGATTAATCCAAGAAATGCTTCAAATGCCTACCATTAACAGGCAATTCAAGAAATTCCCCATCTAAATCTTTGAGAAAAAAGGTATTCTCACCAATTCTGATATCAATGGAGTAAGGGCCCATCCATAATGCATCAAATTTTCCATGTTTTCCCTTATCCTCATTTCTGTTGTCCCATAACAAAACCAGATCTCCAATATTGAAGGCCCTAGGAGTGACCTTCTTGTCAAACAATCTTTTCAACTTCTCTCTAAATCTGACATGCCTCTGGTGAGATGCCCTTCTCTCTTCATCTAGCTCCACAATCTGATTAATCCTTGCTTCATATGGACTGATCTCCTTGATCTTCAAGTTGTTGAACAAACTGAAATGAAGATAATTGCAGATGTAAGGGCAACAGAGCTTGAGTTCCATATACCAACTCAAAGGGGCTCTTTCCAGTAACTCTTTTGGTAGTGATTCTATCAGCCCAAACTACAAATTTCAGTTGTTCACCCCACTTTCTCTTGTTCAACTCCAAGGTTCTCCTAATGATCTTCAACAAGTTCTTATTGTTGACTCAACTTGTCCATTTCCTTAGGGATTATAGTTTGAAGAATAAGTCAGATTGGTTCCATATTCTTTGCACATTGCCATCAAAGGCTTAGCTCTAAAACACATGGCATTATCAGCCACAATCTTGACTGGCACACCAAATCTACATATGATATTATTCAACAAGAAGTCCATAACAACTTGGTGTGTTGCTTTCTTGGTGGGGATTACCTCTACCCACTTTGTAAAATAATCAGTGGCTACAAGAATCCACTTATGGCCAACACTAGAAGGATCTGAAATCTCACCAATGAAGTCCATCCCCCACTGTTTGAAAGGAGCTTCAATTGATACAGGCTGCAAAGGAAGGGAGCCTAAAGCTTTCATTCTTCCAGAGAAACGCTGACAACTTTCACATTTTCTAATCAACATGGTTGCATCTTTGAAAAGAGTAGGCCACCAATAACCAACTCTCAAAACTTTGTGTGTTGTAACCCTTCCAACAAAGTGTCCTCCACAAACTCCCCCATGGAAATCAGCAATTACTTTGGGAGCTTCATCTTCAGTTACACACTTCAAGAGGACACCTTCAGGGTTCTTCCAAGCCAGCCCAAAGTCAGTGATGATGTATTTTTGAGAAGCCAACTTGAGGGCTCTTTTCTTATTTTTATTTAAATGATCAGACAACATAAGTGTCTGAGGTAAAAGATTATATCCTTGTACCACTCAAATCTTACCAATTTTTTAAGAACATCTACCCTTTCTTCCTCTACTTCATTTACTTCCACAGTCTGCAAGTTGCTCTCAGCCATGAGCTTGGCAAGACCCAAACCTCTTACTAACTTTGTGGTTTGGATGTCCATATCATACTCCTGCAGTTTGTTAACCCACCTACATCTCTTGCTTGAAATCTCCATCTCTGATAGGACATCTTTTACCATTGTGTGGGGAACATAAGCAACAACTTTTGAACTTAAGATATAAGGCCTGAAAACTTTTGTTGCTTTCACCAAGGCAAATGCTTGTTTTTCCATGATTGTATATTTCAACTCAATAGCTTGTAAAGCCTTGCTAAAGAAAGCAATAGGCCTCTCAGCCCCATCTTCATCCTTTTGGAGCAAAAATAGATGCAATAGTATTTTCAGAAGCAAAGGAGAAAATTTGGAAAGGCTTTTTGTAATTCGAGCTGCCAAGACAGGTGCATGTTTAAGTGCTTCCTTGATTCCTTCAAAATCCTAAATAGCAACCTCCTCCCATTTGATAACTTGATCTTTCTTTAACATGCATGTGATAGGAAGAGTCAACTCAAAAAAATTGGACACAAACCTTCTAATGAAATTGATTTTCCCAAAGAAAGATTGGATGCCCTTCTTTGTTCTTGGAATTGGCACCTTGTTGATTGCTTCTATTCTCTCAGGGTCAATCATGACACCAGCCTTTGAAACAATATGACCAAGTAGCTTGGCCTTTTACACCCCAAAGTGACACTTCTTTGGATTGAGAGAGATTCCAAACTCTCTACATCTGATCAACATCCTTTCCAAATGTTGCAAGTGATCTTTTCTGCTCCTTGAAAATACAGTCACATCATCCTGATAAACTGCAATGAAGTCATTTATATAACTAGAAAAAGCAACATCCATTGCTCTTTGAAAAGTAGCTCCAACATTCATGAGACCAAAAGGCATTCTCACATAAACATATGTTCCCCAAGGAGTGGTAAAGGTAGTTTTAAATCTTTCCAAATCCTTGACAACAACCTGATTATAGCTAGAGAAACCATCCAAGGTGGACAACAATTCAGATCCAGTCACTAACTACAACATGTTCTCCATGTTTGGAAAAGGATAATTGTCCTTCAGTGAAGCTCTATTCAGATTTCTGAAGTCTACACAAAGTCTGATATCTCCATTCTTCTTTCTCTATGGCACAAGGTTTGTAACCCAAGATGAATACCTTGTGGGCTGAATGATCCCTCCCTCCTTCATTATTTCTTCAATTCATCTTGAATTTTCATGGAGAGGAGTGGATTAATTGGCCTTTTCTTTTGTCTGAATGGTTTGGCATTTGTTTCAAGAGGGATCTCATGCTGAAATAAGTCTTCTCTATATGCTTTCAGCTTTGAATATGACCATGCAAGATAGTCTTGATATTTCTTTAACAACTGAACATAAGATTGTTTCTCCTCTTTGTTTAGACTGCTGCCCAACCAAACTTTTCTTGGTTTATCCTTTGTTCCCAAGTCATGCTCTTCCACATCCCTTGAGGCAAGACATGTTTCTATTGATGATGCAATCAGCAGTGCTAAAATTTGACTCAAGAGCAACAAGACCTCTAGGAATGGTGTTAGTTTTCAATTGGATAATATATTTTCCAAACAAAGTCTCTCTTCCTTCAGTCACACACACCATTGGTTCCCAATCAATATGCTGATCTACAAAATCACCTTGATTTTGCAAGAACCTTTGCACTTGAGCATCACCATCAAACACTTGCCAATGTTTGATATTATCAGGGACAGCTGGTCTAGTTAACACTTCCACATTATACTCACAATAAGGTGAAATGGTGCAATCTCCAAATCTTGACCCCAACACTACCAACTTTTCAGCAGCATTCATACTTCTATCATGATGCACAATATTGAAAGAATCAAACATTTCAATTAGATCCCAAACTGCATGCTTATACTGCTTCATCCGCTGATTTTTTGTAGCATATAGTTTTCTTATTTGTTTGACAACTAACTTTGAATCTCCCTTTACAATGATGTCCTTGACACCATACTTCCATGCAATTCTCAGACCCAACAACAAGGCTTCATACTCAGCAATGTTGTTAGTACATTCAAAATTAAGCTTGAAAGAAAAAACAAATTCTTCCAATCTAGGAGAAATCAGAATTACACCAGCACCATTTCCAAATTTGGAGCAAGCTCCATCAAATAGCAAGGTCCAAGGAGAACATACCTACTCAAGACACTTTGACTGATCCATTTTGTGTTCTTTTCCATCAGCAAAACCAATGAAATTATCAACATCAACCTCAACAAACAACACCTCATAGGAAGCATTATTTGGATCCTCAATTAGATGTAACATTTTCTTTTCTCCATAGAGCTTGACAAGGCTGCCCTCAATGGGAATAGTAGAAAAAGACATGTCCATTTGGACACTCCCTCCAACACTTTCAGCCCACTTTCTTGACAATAACATACCCCACTTGGCAGGGCAATCAACAATCACAACATCAAGTTTTAAATTTCTCCCGGATAAGATGCGAGCTGCACTACCAAACCTTTCACACAACCAACTACCGACACTTCTCTTGAGTCCATGGTAGTACACTTTCCATAGGCTGATGTTACTTTGATATCCAACTCATTCATGACTTCTAGAGGCATGACATTACATGATGCACCGAATCAAACATACAATTGTGAAGTAGCCTATCCTTTATAATCAAAGTTGTGAAAAATGGATCAACATTCAATTGGGAATCAACCAAAGATGTCCCCAAATATACCTCAGGTGTCTCTCCAAAATCCTCTATTTGCTGGTGGTGTTCCAAGGTCTACAATGATCTGAGGAGGATTTTCAACAACATTTACATTTCTACCTGGAATATTCTTCTCTTCTTTCAACCCCAAGTACTCAAATGCTCTCTTCTTATGCTCAGGAATTCTAAGCAACTCAATGATTGGAACACTCACTTTGATTTGGCTCAATACTTGGGCTATGTCATAGGGAACACTCTTTGGAAAAACAACATTGGAAGGGAGACAAGAAGATTCATTTGATGGCAAAGGATTCTTAGCAGCTTGGGCATGAGGAGGACTGCAATTTTTGCTTGGGGCAGCAGAGCTTTTGGCAAGTGTTTCTTTCCTAGGAGCTTCTTTGGGAATGCTTGTGAGCAAGGGTGTTTTAGGTTTGGCTTGAGGCCCAACTCCCTTAACAACCTTGCTTCTAGTGTTATAATCTTTCTCTTGAGCTACAACAACATTCATCAACAATTGTCTATCTTCCTCCGAAGGGATACCACCATCATACTTCTTAATCATCAAAGCTCTTAAGTATTCAAAGTCATTGTTAGGAATTTCAAAATCTTGCACTACATCAACTTCAAGAGTATGAGGGGAAGAAAAACTTGTACCCATTTGATGCAATCCCAAAAGGTAGCAATAGTAGTCCTAGCACTTATTACTTCAGTAGATGTTGCTCCTCCTTGTGAGCTTGAAGAACAACCCACCATGCAAATATCATCATTAGTACCATTATCATTATTAGCTTCACCTTCTTGCTGGTCCACTTCACATGGAGGATGGGGCAGAAAACACCTATTACACCAATCAATATCAACAACCTCTTCAACAACAAAGAAACCCTAGCAGTTAAGGGATCAGGTAACACTCTTCCTTCACGTGCTTGAGGATGTCTATTTGCAGACCCCATAGGTCCTTTCCCTCTATCATCTGCCCTTTGATCACCTCTAGGATGATTGGAAAATCTATCATGGTTTTGTGCTCTTGGCTGACCTTGTGAAGTCTTTCCCAATTCCTTTCTCAGCTCTTGCCAACTTATATGAGATTTCTTTGACAGCCCCTACCAAAGTTTTCACAACCTCCTCCAAATCAGCTCCCTTGCTAACTTGAGGTTTGTCAGGTCTATCAATTTTACACCATCTCTCTTGAGAGGTTTCCCAATGGCCTTAATGTTATTTTCAATTTGAAGTGCCATGGTGAAAGCTTGTCTTAAATTGGTAGGGTTCTTGTCTCTTAGGTAATAGGCTACTTTCTTATCAAATGCATCTACATATTTGATTAAACAAGATTCATCACAAGGCCTCAGATTAATTGGAAGCCTTCTCAAAGTTTTGTTAAACCTTGTGTTGAAGTCATGAACTAACTCATTGGGGTTCTTCTTGATGTTCTCAAACTCAAACAAGAGAAACCTAGGATCAGTCCTATCACCATATTGCAACCTAAATGCATTCTTCATTTCAGTCCAAGAGTCAATAGAATTATCAGGCAGAGCCTTGTACCAATCCCTAGCATCCTCTTCTAGTGTATGAATAAACAATTTGACATACACATCCTCAAACTCTATCTCAAAATCTTCCATCATATTATCAAAAAGTTTGAGATGTTGATCACCAGTAATAACATTGTTACCCTAGAATTTTGGCAACCTATTTCTGACATCTTGTGGGACAACATTTGGGTAACCATCCATTCCTCTAAAATCTATAGGACCAAAGGTGTTAACAACAAATGGAGGTCTAGGCTGAGCCATATTGTTTGGTGGAGGTGATCTTGGAGGTGAAACAAGCTGATGAGGAGTGCAAGGTCTTTGGGACTCAAGAATGTGATTCACAAGACTGGTATTCTCTAAGTGTTGACTTTCTTGGAAAGTTTTATTTGGATTAAAACACAGAGGTGCAGATTGAGAAGGAACTCACCCAGTATAGCAAAAAGACCTTCACTAGCTAGGCAAACAAGTTTATGAGAGGATTGCTTGAATCAAAATCACTGGAAGAAGAGTGATAATCCTCTACCAAAGGCTGATCTCTCTCACCAATGGATATATCTTTGCCTGATGTCTGACCTTTAACAACTTTCCAAACTCTTCTCCCTTCCAACTCTGAATTCCTTGAATCTGTAAACAACTTCTTAGCAGAGTCTCTAAGGAAGAGAGATCTTCTTCCTTCCAGTTTTGTAGAGAGATTAACAACACAAAAGTAAATGATAGAAAGGTAAGACACTAGTATTTATCAATATTAGAACAACATGGAGTCACCACTAAGGATTTTCACCCTAGTTGTGCAAATGCACTAAAATACTCTGTCAAATACTTATCAACACTAAAAATCTTGCTAGACTTTATAGATCAGACCTTCCTTTCTTGAATCAATCAACCACAAATGCAAATAAGGTGCAACCACTACTAGAAACTGATAAAATTATAGGTAGAACTTGTAACCTTCATTTAATCCTTACAAATATGATTATAAAATGATGCTTCAACAACGTATTTGCATGCAAAATTTGTAAAGGACATTACCAGGGTTTGATATGCATTCAGATATCTCAAATATTCTCAACAAGTTCCCAGTAGAGTCACTAGAAATGTTGTTTGATGGGCTAAAGCATAGAAGAAGTATTACTAGGGATCTGAAGCACTGAAATACAGAATAATATTCCCGAAATGGTGCCATTTTGGTGTTGTTGATGGATCAAAAGAATATGAACTGGAAGTAGATTAACAAATTAGTCTGGATATTGCATTCTTCCTCCCTAAATGGTGCATTTGGGTGTTGATGGGATAAATAGATATATTGATAAATGATAAAGGACCGGAAGCAGATTAACAAATTAGTCTGATATTGCATTCTTCCTCCCTAGTCAAGCGGTGCCATTTGGGTGTTGGTACCTGGATTTAATCTCCTTCACAACTTGAGCAACATCATGGATTTTGCAAGACACTCAGAGGCAGATAGATGATTTTATATGTCATTTTGTAGTCGGGGAGCAATCTATCTGACTTGTTGGCACTCAGGCTCTGAAGGAGTGGGTAGCACCTTGAAAGGATTTTGATCTAACCCTCACTATTTTAGGTTGTGCCTTTCAACCAAGGTAAGAGAACCTATATTGCAGCCTCTATTTTATGAAGGAGGTGGAGATATCCTTATACTATGCATATTGTATGGAGATGGCCTTGGGAAAACATGATCAATCTTCCATTATTCAAACTCAACAGAGTTGTCACTACTAAATGATGGAAATGCTTTCAAGACAAGGCCGAGGTTATTTCTTAGACATGGTATGATCCTAATTTGCTTTGTGCATTTTTGTAAATGGATTGTATTCTTTTGTTGACACACAATGCAGATGCAGGGTAGTATGGGTAGGATGGGTTGTTTAGAATGATTTTTTGGTGGGGTATTGATGAGACAAACTGGGATATATCAGATCTTTGACAACCTCTACAATACTTGAAACAACTATCAGATAAAATGCTTCAAATAATCAAGACATTCTTTCAACCAGAAGAGGCATAAATGGAAGCCCAGGAAACACTCTTCACACAATATTTGAGAACTCACCACAAAATCTTGAAGTAAAGAACTCAATTAAACACAAAAATCCTTGATCAAACCATGCCTAAGGTGCCCCCAAAGGCTTACAAGCAATCTCTGCAGTCAAGGAAGGTAAAGTGATTTTAAATTTGTTTATCTCCTTATCAGATGAAGGCTCTTCTGAATATGAGATTGCAAATGCCACTAAACTATCAACCAGAAATGGAGATCCTATGTGATTTCTAAAGACTTTCAATGCAAGATTGCAACAAGAACAATGAAAACTATTTGTAGGCATTTAAAAATGATAACAGACACCATATTGCCCAAAAAACACAGATTAACTCAAAAGCTTGTTAGATTCATCAACAGGGAGAGTTTCATGAACAATCTCAGAGCTGTGTGATGGCTATACACTTGTAACCAACTCACATACATGAAGATCCAACACAGAAGAAATTATCCTGGTTCTTTGGTGGGTTTCTCAGAAGATGAGCTTTCTCTCAAAATTTCGATTTTCAATTTTTCCCGACCTTTGCATGTCTCCAAAACATGCATTATATAACATTTCATTACATTTGATCCTTCTTTCCCAAGAAAAGAATATGCCCAGCATCAAGTTTGTTACAAATCCACTCATGATATTTTTGAAAGTGACATTTAACCAATTCTACGAGAAGGAGATGCCAGGCATGCAAAAAGGTAAATCATTACAAATATTCATCATTATCCATTGGAGGCACGTTTTTCATCCTCAAGGCATGCAGGCCCCTCATCCTCTCATCATTTACCTTTTCACCTTTTAAAACTACCTCTAAAATTTTTAATTTGACATTCCACACGTTTTACACGGGCTTGAGTAAAATTTATCTCAAAAACACCTCAAATCTGCAAATTGAGTCATGAAACCGATTCCAATGATCCTAGAAGGCCAAAACACATGGAATCACCAAAAATTTGATGAAATTTGATGCAAAATTCACAATTCCAAGTTTCTTGGAGCAAAATGGTGGCCAAAAATGAAAATGTACAGTTACCCTTGATCTACTCTTTTCTCCTTCAATCTGGGCCCTCCACGTGTCAAACTATGATTGGGAACAAATTCGGGCTCATTTTTTGACTTTTCAACCTTTTTGAAAAATGGAAAAATTTGACTTTTTCCCCCCCCCTCCACCTTTGAATTTTGGAGTTGACACATGGCACATGGTGGGTCCCATTGGGATCACGCTTCAATTCTACGCATTTTGACCTTTTTGAAAATTGAAAATTTTCACCTTTTTTCCCCGCAGCCCGCACCTCCGATTTCTCCCTCGCCACATGTCTCCTTGTGATTCGTCACGGGCCAGCGCTCCAAATTTTGATTCTAAGTCTTTTTTGCAAAAGGGAAAAAATCCTCCTACCTCACCGGCCCGCCCCCACTCTCCTCTCCCGCCACGTGTCCATCTCTCATTTTTTCTTGAACCCGTGGCTTAATCTTCATTTTAACTCCTTTTTAAGCCAAAAGGGAAAATTTTCAATTTTGTCTCTCCGCCCTGCCCCTCGATTTCTCCCCCCACATGTCACTCGATGTTTCATTCGTGGGGGGCAAAGCACTTCAAATTTTTCATTCTCAACTCTTTTGTGAAAAAGGAAAAAAATCCCCTTTACCTCCATCGCCCACCACCCACTCTACCCACCATGTATCTCCTTTTTCCTTTGTGGGAAAAATTCCCCCTTTTCCCTCCGTGGCCCGCACTCTTTCTACATCCACCATGTGTCAAATGTGGCTCCTTTGTGGACCCACGCGGCCTTCCCTCACCTTTTTTCCCTTTTCCAAAAGGCAAAAATGCCTAAGTTCCCATCGCCCGCCCACTCCTTCCCTTCTCATAAGAACATGACACGTGTCCCCTCGCGGGGGTTGCGGGGAATTTTTTGAAATTTTTCCCAAAGCCAAAATGGATAAGTTTTTCAAAGAAATCCATCGATCTCGTGTCCAACCGTAGAATGCGCACAATAAGGAGACATTGTTTGAGCTTAACTTTGACAATTAAATGACAACTTGTTGGATTTTTTCGTCAAAAAAAGAGTAGAATTTACCAGAGATGCCCAAATTCATTTTTTTTTTGTGGGCGATGGATTTTTTGCTCAAAAAACAAGGGGAAGTTGATTTTATGCAAGTTTCACCATGGGGAGGGATTTTTGAAGGCATATTGGTATAAAATGACCAATTTTGATTTTTTTACGATCGGGCAAAAGGGGAACAACATGGCATAGCCCACAAATTTGGAAAAATTAGGGCACAAACAAGGCATGCATGGGTGTTTCCTTCAAACTAGGTAAAATCAACAAGTTTGTGAGCATTTTAAAACATTTGACTGGAAAGGACAAGTTGTAAACCATTATTTCAAAAAATAAAATGTTTTTTAGCAAATATAGATTCAAATTGGGGCAAGACGGTGCAAGCTTGAGTATTCTTACAAAATGGGGCATGCCAAATGATTTTCAAATGGCCTAAGGCATGGAAACAAAGGTAATAAATTCATTCCATCTAATCAAACTATAGAAAATATTTCAGGAATGCAGAGTGAAAGGAAAATTAGGGCAAAATAATAGAGGATCAAAATACCCCTTCTCAAAACATAAGTTATCATTGTTCTTATAGCACTGTGGTTTTACCAAGTAATTCTGAAAGTTTTCACCTCAACAAGTGCTAAGACTTCAAGTCCCTAGTGAATTTTTCACCTTGGATAGCGATAATCGCATCCTTTAAAACACCAATGGGCATCGCCTTTGTCTTATTGGTAATATACAACACATTTGAAGATGGTTGTAATGGGGACCTTCCCATTTGATTCCATGCATCTAGGGTGAGAACATTGACTTCCACACCTGTATCAATCATAATGTTGCTTAGGATCCATCCATCAACAACTACATTCAAGGTAATCTTCTTATCGTAGTTGATGTTGTGGGGGAGGTTAGCATGCAAAACTTTCCTCTCGCGCTCTACTCTAGCTCTTGGTATCTTATTCCTCAACCATTCTCCCAACAAAGGAATGATATTTTCTTGCCTCAACATTTTGCATACCTCCTTGATATCATCTAGATCCTTCTGGAGCCTCAGTGCTCTTATTCTGCTCTAAGTTTTGGGATTGCTCCTTCAGACATTAGATTTCCCCTTGAAGATTATTGATTATGTCCATGGTATCTTGATAGAAATCCTTCTGATGGGTAGGATCTAGATACTTCCCATACACCACCTAATCCCTCGTAATCAACAGTCTCTAACTTGGTATCTCCCGGCACGTGCAACCTTAGCTCACTTCGTCACCAATAAAGTTCTAATTCTACCTCACGCGCCATTCTTGGCATCCATTACGACTCTTTTTTCTTAACACTTACCATCCCGTCTCTTTTATCCTTCCATTATTTCTTACTCATGTGTTCAAATAACTCTAGGTATTCCTCATACTTTTTATTATTTCCACACCAATATCATTGTAGTAGGTTAGGACATTCACGCTTATAGTGCTCAGTAGATCCACGGTTGTAGTAATTTCCAAGTGGGAATTTACTCCTTCCACCTCTGTGTTTTCCATGGCCTCAAAATCCTCTAAAAAATCCTCTTCCACGAGATCCTCCATCCGCACGTCCTTCATAGTGGTGACCATCATCCTTGGAATTGTTTGCAATGTCAGTCTAGCACACACCAATATCAATGGCATCATGTATCTTATCAATCAATTTACAATCCTTAGTGTCATGAGTAGTATAGGTGCAAATCTTGTAGTAACAAGACACATTATTACATATCATGCGTTTTAAGTAGGGAACACCTACTTGCATCATGATCTTCATGGAAAATCTCACAGCCTGCTTCCATGGCACACACCAATCTCCAAGGAAAACTATCCTTTGTGTGTCCCTCTACCTCACAATCTGTACACCATATGCCACTGTGAGTCTCATGTGCCCAATTCGCAGATAGCTTCTCCAAATTCTTTTCCATTGCAGCAATTTGAGCTTCAAGAAAAGTGCTAACACTAGTATCTATGCTTCCTATGGCCTTAAGGCACAAGGTAGCCTCCAAGGCCTTACACGGGTCTATGAAAGTCTTATATGACAGCGCTCTCCTAAAAGGTGTTTTATTAGTCCTCCAATGAACCACTGAGCATGTTGAGAAGGATGAATATCATAAGATAGTTTTGATAAGAGAGTCTTAAAATGCACATCATACTCTCACACACTCTCTGTCATACCTTGTTGAATTTCGTGTCAAAGACGTTAATTCTCTTTTGTTCAAACTTAGTAATATGAAACTCAACTAAGAAGGCATTACGTAGCATGGTGTAATCTACCACTATCTCTGTGGGGTCATACTTCCAAATCCAAAACCAACTATGTGTGTTTCACTACAACGTTGTTACAAACTAACTTGCCTTCCATTCTAGGGTAGTGATCCCCTTCATGCAAACTGTGCCATAATTTTGATCTTACATTTGTGAAAATACATTTCAAAAATACTTGCTAAGGTGGTTGAGGCCCTTGTCCACCTAATCCAAAACCTTGATTTCCTTTGGTGTTTCCTCTACCACCATATCCACTAGATCCACCAGCGCTATCCCTCCTAATCCTCTAGATCCATCTAGTCCACCGGGTTCTCTAGTTCCTATTCCACTAGATCCACCTCCCGTAACGTGTGAAAGGGTCCTAAAGTGGTTATGCCTTGTGTCCCCAAAGATTCATGCTAAAGGTCCACCATCTGCTGCTTATTCAATAATTTTTGATATTGCATCTTTATAGCTACCATATGTGTGTCCTGTGCCACTCAAACTCAAAAATGATAATAATATGTAGAAATCGTATACCTAAGCTTTGTCTACCTCATAATTTTCCCAAAATTTGTTCCAAAAATATACCTCCAAACACATGGAATGATTTTGTAGCCATAGATGTGCCAAATGAAAAGATATACCTCCTTGGTGTTTATCGGTCATTTTCACTTCTCACATATACCAACCTGGGTTAGCAATACTTATCTCTAGATTTGGAAAACCAAGTGCGATGTGATTGGTCATTAATGGAGATCCACTTATGTGCACCAATGGATCTCCTTTCTCCAAGTGATGAGCTCTCATTAAGCTATGATAAGGGGGGTCTCTATCCCATTCTTGCCCGAAGAGGTGGTAGCACAAGAGTCAAAAGGGTCGCTCAGATCCATGTCCTCTATGTGAACCTCAATTCCTTCCCATATGAATCCAAACTATGTGCCTTCATAAATCCATTGCTCCTACAACTTAATGTTGTCTATCTAACTCCCTCTCACAAGATTCATTATACTTGAGTCATCTCTCTTCCCTCTCTTTTTCATCTCCCTGTAAGGTCCACCATCTTTCTTCTCCACCCTATCTTCCTCGCCCAACACTCTGAAGAAGCTTATTCATCCATTGGAAATGCTTACAAACTCGGTGTAATGATCACACCTGTGGATCTTTATAGCTAAAGGTATAGCAAGACGTAAGAGTGGTCCTCTTGGCTCTCTTAAAAACTCAAACTCAAAATCTCTGGACAATAATATGTAGAAATCATGTACTCCAAGGTAACTTTATCTATCAACACTCTACTCCACCAATGATCAATGGCAAGTGTCCAAGTCATATTAACATCATGTAGCCTTTGATGCTCATCTTGGGTCCATATGCAAGGTCTATAGTAATGCATAGCTCAATCTAGATGCATACACCAAAATTTGTTCATACAAATCCACCGGAGGCTGAAAAACTATATTTTTGGGACAAAAGAAGGTATCACGGATGTGCACAATGTTGTCCTTATCCATCGCCTCCTTTCGATGGATGACTCAAACTCATCAAATACCCTTCCAATTTTGGTTTCTACATAATTTTTGGATGCGTAGGAAAGTAACATCTTGCTAAAAATAGAAAATAAGGTGGCACTCCACAATATCAATAAAGGATCCACACTGCGGCGACGCGGAAATTTTGAGGACGTGAGTAAGAATAAAAGTTAGCCTCAAAATTGAATAAGGAAAAAAATAGGTTGGGTGATGTAAATATTAAGCCATGTGAAATTATGAATAAAATCACACACTCATGTCCAAAGGTGATTGTGGAAGCCAAACTTGAAGGAGACAGGAAATTGAAAACTTGGAAGAGTTGGTCAATCATATATTGATAAGTGCCAATAGAGCACGTGAATGGACGAGCGGAGAGAAATGACAATGGATAATTAGGGAAATATTGACAAAATAATAAAAGAGTACAAATATCTAGATGTGGAAGTAAAGGAGACTAAAAAAATTAGAGAAGGTCCTCATCGTGTCCAAGGATACCTCAATTATAGACGTACACCTTATAAAAGAAAAAATAGGAATGATTCCCCTCCAAACCTCATTGTATGCAAGGTATAAGGTGGCATGCATGAAATTTTCTCAAGAGGTAAATTACATGAATAAGACTATCAAAAATAAGTGCAACAAGCTAGAGTGGAAGCTAGGAGAACTACAGGCTATGGTGATGAAGGGGGAGATGTTCTAGAAGAATTAACTTCTAAATAGAACATCATTTTGAAAGAGTTATAGAAGAAGGCTGAAGGACTGAACCTAGAGAGCATACCAAATATCATGGAATCATTTCCAAGAAGGTCAGATAATATGCTCAAGGAATGGAAAGGGTTGGAGGCAGCCATCAACGTAGAATTCCCATAACTCTTATAGATACCCTAAGCCTAATTTTTGGTCACACATAGGCATATATTTTTAGACACTCTTTTATTCTTCATTTAACATTCTTTGGGGTATTTCCCACATTCTTTCAATGGGTATTATTTATTTATTCATTCGTTGATTCATGCATTTCCAAGAATGGACATTATACCTAACATGGAGTAATGTTGGGCTGAGAAACCGACTAACTATGAGACAGAGGAGCGAAGGTCAATGGATGTGCACAAGGGTATGCATAGAACCATAAATGAAATATTTAAAAAGGATAAAGTATTTCATGGAAGGATGCATGGGATAAATAAAAATCACGCTCAAAGGATTGCACACACGGGAATAACAAATTTAGGAGAGTCAAAATTTCAATGCATGATAAAAATAGGAAAAATCATGGGTTGACATGATTGTCAAGGAAAAGCTAAAAATAGAAAAAGTATGGATGCACATTTAGGGCTAATAATAGACCTAAAGTATGCATAGAAGAGGTTGGTCTATTTATAGCACATGTTGCAAAATCTCTTTATAACACACAAGATAAAGACAGGTCTTTCATAAATAAAGTAGGATGCTTATGGAGAGCCACATGTCGCATCTATTTATAGGAAGTACAAGTTGGAAAAGCATGCAAACTATGTATAAGAGTGGTCTAAGTTTATATTAAATCATGTAAGTGGCGAAGGAAAAGTTCCCACCCTATATATGTGTGTGTAGATACCCATGTAATAAGGGGTCAATGAGTAAGTCTAAATAGAGTTCGAGCCTATATATGAGTCATGTCTTATGCATGAGTCTATAGATGATTGGATAAGCATCCATGTTGTTAGTTTATGTAATGCATCAATATTATAATGAATATTGTAGTATTTTATTTCCACTCAATTTCCTAGGTGTGCTAGCACTTCATCCAGATAAGTTTGAAAGCTCACCCAAATCACGTGAAGTTATGAGGGCCTTTGTGTAATTTTGTCAAGATGTGAGCATGCATGTTCATTTTTACCATTTCCAAGCATACATTCAAATGTATATAATTACAAATATCACAAGGAAACACATGTAATAAGGAAACATAACAGATCAAACCATTACTAAGATCAATTGTACCATGTGATCACCATACTCAAATACATTAATTACTAGAATCCATCCACAATGATCCATTAATAACCAAAATAATACATAACATAATTTGAATACATAACAATAATAATGACAATCTCCACATATTTATGTGCTCTAGAATAGAGCAAGATAAAGGTACAATACATAACCGTGTCCAAAACAATGTAGTACAATACATATATATAGGGGTGGGGACTTTCCTTTACCGCCCATGCATCTCAAAATAGTCTATGCTGCTCAAAATAGACATCATGCATGTTTTCCTTACAATGACTAATAATAGACTAATCCTAAAGATAAACTCCACCTTAAGCCTATTATTAGCTTCCATGCATGTGTTCAAATTGCAAGTTCCTTCTCCAAAAATAGACCTTGTATGGCCACCAAGTCTTCATGTCCTTATCTTCTATTTGAGTGGAACTTCCTTTGCTTTTCCTATTTTTAGACCACTTCTAGAAAATGGCTAAGTCTCGTAGTCAAGATGCATATTTTCAAGCGTAACCTATGTTTATCCTTCATGTGCGCTCCTTCTTCTCCTATGTGTGTGTGCTGGTCCATTTTTGGTACTTAGTCATTTTTCCCCATCCAACAAATATGAATCTCCTTTTGGATGATGATCAAATATCTATGTGCATGTTATAATAGTTCATGTTCTTCATGTGTTATGTTTACATGTTATGTTAGATATGAATGAATGGAATACATCTTGGAAGTCGAGATAAAGGAGCGACTGGTAGAGTTACATGTGCTTCAGATGAGCACTTAAGTTGTGCTTGAGTGATGTACCAATGCACCCGATAACATTGTGTTAGAACTAGACTTTAGTGCGACATCCTCTCGTGGGTCAAAATAACTACTCTACAAAAAAATTCTCTCGATATCCGAGAGCTCTCACAAATGGGATTCTCATCTCTTGTTAGCAAGTAAATCCTAAATTTCAATCATCGCGGACTTCACATTGAGTGGTTGAATTTTTCTAAGATCAAAAATATGGTTCTTGATGATTTCATATAAAAATTAGATGATGTGGGTAGACACTAAATCACGCACTTGGGTAAATTTCTAGGCCATGACCACATACCACTATTCATATGATTCCTAAGTTAGAAAACTAATAGTTGATCTCTCTTTGGCCTCTTTCTTTTCTTTCTTGATTTCTCTGTGGTCTTGCACACATCACTACCCAGTCGACTTTCACTACTTCATTCTTCTTGGCTCCAAAACTAGCACCTAGATAGGATGTCGCACCAAGTCACCCTTGTCCCCTCTGGGCACCCCTGACCTCTTTATATCTTACTCACCTCTTTTGGGCATCTTTTATCTTTTAGAGATCTTGTTTTCTTGGTGGTAAGTCTTTTAGATCTTAATTATGAAATTAAAATAAGATAATCATAAAAATATAAAGCTATGTGATCATAATAAATGACCAAGATCTAAGCATCTATTATTATCACATATGCTTACATCTAAAGGCATTTCAAGAGAATCAAAGCATTCATCTAGCTTCATTCAAGGGACATGGAACTAGATTTTCTGCATACATGCATAGGAGGGGAAGTTCATTTTTCCATCCACACATCTATTACATTTCTACATCTAGCTATTACTCGTTATTTGGTGCATCTTGCACAAGATCCACCTAGGGCACAATTCTACACACACACATAACTACATGGAGTATGAAATGTAGTGCAACACTGGATCATAAGTTCACTTAGTTAGGTGACCACCGGGGTCAGTCTAACTCCCCATTTGCATCTTTTTCTTTTTGGGATTTGATGTGTTTTGGGGTTTTGTAAGTTCTCTTTCTCTTTGTAGGTTTTAGGTGAGCTTAGTGATCAACCAAAGACATACGGCGACTAAAAGTGACGTTCGAGAACACCTTGCGACATAGAATAAATCACTTTTCGATATTTTTCACAGTCATATGGGTGCTTATAAGAGGTATCTGGAACCTAAGTGCCCGATTAAGAGAAATTTGGATAATAAGTGCTTAATCTAATTGATATTGTACTAGTAAATAAACAACAATTAAGTACATAAATTAACTCAAGCAAACTAAGCAATAAAATGTGAAACCCTAGTTACAAGGAGGAGAAAGAGGTACTTAGTTGATTCGCAATAAAATATGGAGTGTATAGGAGTGCTGACAAAGTGAAAAAAAGGTAGGACCATCACATAGAGACCCATAAAAATGCATATCTAGAGGAGTAGGTTGGAAAGGGCCACCCAAAAAGGGGTAGGAGCGCCCATGGGTGCTACTGAGACTAAAACATGCACCCGTCTACAAAAATGCTTGGAAACTCAAATTTTCAGGGTCATAAGTTGTTCGATGTTGTTTAATTTTGGTCACTATGAGGTCACACAATGATTACCGAGCTCGTTGGAAACCTGAAATAAAATATGAACCTACGCAAACCCTCAAATAGACATCAAATCCTAAAAAGAAAGATGTAAAATGAGGGGTCAAATTGTCCTTAGTTGTCACAATGGTGATCTTATGATCGAGCGTTGTACTACCGTTAGTCAATTATTATTATTTACCTTTATTAATTATGCATTGCATATTAATTAGTTTGTTTATTTATTGGTTATATGGTTATATTTCATCATAACCATCTAATTGTCTTTATTATACATACAGGTGTTGTTATATTGTTTTAACAATATTATTGTCACTATTCATTTGTGCTTCCCGTATGATATTTTGGAAGCTATTGTAATCAAGGATATTGTTGCAACTGTGTAACTTATTTTCTTGTGAGTATTCAGATTGTATAATACCTATAAGTATTGCAGCTCATACCAATGTAAGTTGGTTGATTGAGATTAATATAATTTATCGATTCCGCCCCTGTTGCTCAATTTACATTTGGTACTAGAGCTGGTTGAAGCTCCTAGAAAGGTTGGAGAAAGGTTTCGAGAGAAGGAGAATTTTTGGAGAAGAAATTTACATCAACCGAGAGCTAGTGTTGCCTCCTACAACTTCCCGTAACCCCCCGCAAACTCACAACCTCCCCGTGCATTCTCCAGCACCAGATCTCAACAAGAGATCTACATCTACGCCACTCTACCACCGAGTCACATTTACCATGCCCTTCACACACCCAATGTGGAATTGGGTCAAACTAGTGTCACTTCTTTGTGGCCAAGCTAGGGTATATTGGCATTTCTGTTTGAATCGTGTTGCACGCAAAGTCACTTTCAATGCCTGATCTAAGATTAGCAAATCGAATGAGATCTCCTTCGCCGAGTCGATCTCCACAATTGAGAAGTGATCTTGTTATCCACACACTCACCATTTTTTTTTTCCATTGAAGCATCCATGTTTTCTTACATTGAGCCATTTTCAAAGAGTTGTTCATTGCAACCGATCCCATTCAACACTATGGGCTAGTCATCTCTCAATCACCTACACAAGGTAAATAGTGGATCTCTGTGGTGGTTAAATTGTCATGTCCATCCTTGAAGAGGCTATGTTTCATCCTTGTAAACAAAAGTTGAGTTCGACATCCTCCACAGAGACACGACTCGCACCTACATCCTCCACACTCCTCCGTCGGCCGACTCCGCACCCTCACCACGCACTCGCATACACCTACAACTAACTTCGTAAAAACATGCAACCAACACAACAAAGGATTAAACAAATCGATGGAAAATAAATCTACCACGGTTCACTCAAAGTAAAAATACAAAGTGATCAAAGAAAATCAAATCACAAAGAAGCAAGCAACGAATTTAAAAATAAAATACCAATATAAATGGTGGTCCAAACAACAATGAAGGAAAAGAGATAAAAAGGAATTTAGATCCTTATCACATAGAAATGAAACCCTAATTCATCCTCCACTTACCAGCCGTAACCACGTAGAATCTCGCCAAAGCACCACGTCACATTTTCAAAAGGTGAGTCATTTTTTCATCTTCTTTAAATACATATGCTTTGAATTTTAGCATAAGCTCTCATAAGAGCTGAGTTGGTGGTTGAAAACGCCTTAGAGAAGGGAGGTTTGAGGTTCAAACCTCACCCCTAATACCAAAAATTTTTAATTTTGAAGTTTAGCAGAAAATTTGGAGAAACTACCATCTTTGGCAGTAGTATTTAGTGGAAAACCTCCACCAAGCAATTTAGTCATAACTAAACAAGTCACTAAACATTTAGTGAGAAAAACCTAATATAGGGGAAAATATCCTAATAGGCCTGCTTTTTTAATTCCAAAAACATTTTCCATTGGAAGACTATCTAAAAATTTCATTTTAGGACACTTTTTAACATATTTTTGCATTAATGGTCATATGGGGCTCCAAAGGCCACGGGGCCCAAAAAATAAAAAAATCCTATCATTTAATTTATTTCCAAAAATTTGAATGTAATTGCATACTTCAAGATATTGTATTAATTTACAGAGTTGCCATAGTCAACCGTAATTATTGTAACTTCACTCAAAACTCGGCAAAATGTTGTACTCAAAAATAGTAAAAATATGTCCTGTAACACTCATGAGATCCTAGATCTCATTTGAGAATTCGGTATATACAAAGTGCCTATGGGAAGCACTTACAGGTAAATCTATCACCACTACTACTGCACTTAATGCCTAATATAGTTACAATAAAGTCATCTACTTAATCGACCCTTTAAATCAACGAGGAGTAATAAGGTCATAGTGCACACACTATGAGCCATCCCATTCGTATGTGAATGATTGCATGACATAAATACGAACTATGAAATTATCCAAGTATATAGCAAAGTTACGCGCACGTATGAGGATATTTCTTTAAGCCGGTGTCAATAATCGCACAGAACCCTTTCAGTATTGTCTTGGTACCATGTATTGAATTCTTTCACGTATGTTAACACCTCTTTCACGTAACTGCAAGTCAGTATATAGAAAGGGTGAGCTTCTTCCATGTACCATTGGGTATATCGGAAGGGTGCGTATATAGAAAGGTTTGGTATATCAGACTAACGGTATATAGATTGGGAGACCTTATACCTAGAGTGATAAGAGCCAAACCATGTCAATGATTTCTACAAAATGGGCACCAATGCCCCCAAATTTTTTTCTTCTAGATTCACAACTAATAAGAGGAAACAACTATGTTGCATGGAAGAATAAAATCAAGACACATCTTGAGTTTGAAGAGATATGAACTGTTGTGAATGGTACTCTAACCGATCAACTACTAATACAACACAATAGAAATAGTTTGATAAATCAAATCAAAAGGTCAAACTCATCATCTTGTTTAGAGTGTCCGACGATGTGCAACCCCACATTTGAGATGCTAAAACAGCCAAAGAAGCATGGGATAAATTACACACAGTATATGAGGCCAAAAACAAGAATGTCATACTAAATTTGCAGAGTCACTTACATACACTAAAGTTCAAGAAGAATGAGAAAATTAAAGCTTTCTTAAGAAGAGTTGCAAAGTTGAGGGCTTCACTTCTAGCCCTAGGAGAAGCGGTCACAAATGATGCTCTCATTCCCATTGTTCTGAGATCACTCCCTCTTCTTACCGCATTTTTGTCACAACACTAAACGTGTTAGATACGATAGTTAGTTTTGACAAGCTAGTAAACCTACTACAACAAGAGGAATCCATGCATAATAAGGATGATGAAGAGGACAGAACTTTCTTCACATCAAAAATGGAAAGGAAAAGGTAAAAGAAAACCTAATTCCTATCAAAAGTCCCAACATCGTAATCAATATCAGCATCAAGGAAAAACAATAGAAGAAGTAATGTTCAATCTGAAAAGAGGACATGACTTAAAATATTTTTTTATAATACTTACAAGAAAGGTTCATCAAACAATGCTAGACCTCAACTCTAGAAATCTCACAAAGGATATACAAACTACAATAAAGGGAAGAAAAATGGGAACTAGAAAATATTGTTGAACAAGAAGAACATTTAGATAATGAAGACTTCTTGTACACCACTCGATAAAGTGAACCATCCACATCATCTAGTGATGTCTGGTATGTGGATTTGGGAGCCACTCGACACATGACCAGACACAAAGACTGGTTTACCTCAATGAGGGACACGCATTCAAAAAACCATGTTTCATTAGGTGATGATTCTTCATATACGCTTTAGGGGATTAGGAACATTTCTCTACCCATTAGTTAACACAACTATAGACTATTAGATGCCTTATACATCCTCGGGTTGAAAAATAATCTACTTTTAGTCAGTTAACTCCTAGATCACAACCTAAAAATTGAATTTTATACTCATTCCGAAAGAAAACGTGTTTGATTCGAGATAAATCACAAGGCTCGAAAATAGTTTCAAAAGCCTCCAATGTGGGATGCATGTTCCACTTGATTTTTCCAAAGAAATGATCGAAACTTGTGGTTAAGAACTCTATCTCAAAGATAGTTGTGTCATTGGAGACTTGGTCATGTTAGTTTCAAGTATCTCCAGGACACTACGTAGGTGTAATATGGTACATGGGCTACCATCTCTTCGAAGGATATAGAAAAGTTTCCTCATTGCCTAGCAGAAACCAACATAGAGCTTCATTCTAGAAGAGTACATATCGATCTCATGGTAAGATTGATCTAGTTCATAATGATATTTGCGTGGTCTGATGCAACCATGTCATTCTATATTTCAAGATTTTGTCTTTATGTGTTGGCGACTATTCAAGAAAAATGTGGACTTTTTGTCTTCGCAAGAAAAGTGAAGCTTTTGAAACATTCAAGAAGTTCAAAGTATCGGTTGAGAATGAAACTGATTGTCAACATAGACACTAAAATTAGGTCACACTCCCCTTTGGTCCCTCAACAAATAAACACCTTCATCCAATTCACCTAGTCATGGCCCCCTTCACCCCACTATTAATTTAATTAATTTAATTAAACTAATCCATTATCCTCATCATATTTATTATTTAAATATCTTAATTTAAATAATGTCTACACATACACCTCACTTAGACACCTCATCAAGTTAACTCACCCTAAGACCTATTCTTAGTAAGTTTCCATAACTAACTAAGACTTACCCAAACCCTAAAACTCAATGCCTACATTCCCTCTAACCACATTCCCACATGCTTACAAGAGGCTCCTAGTCTAATCCGTAGGATAACAACACAAGATCTAAGGAAATCACGGAGGATCTCCCTAAGTTTATTAAACCTAGGAAATCTCATCTTGGTGACATCGCTTACCCCTAACCATCACGCCGCCAATTAAGCTGCAACCGCCGTTGGTTACCCTTTTGAACCCCAAAACAACCTTATTCTTGAGGTTGTCAGCGGAAGGTTGGCAAGAGACTTTTGGAAGAGGTTGGTGAGCATTAACACATCTCAAAGAGATAACACATCTTCGAGAGTGAATTCCAGAGCAAAACACACATGCAAGAGAGGAGATCAAGCATCTTTTCCTACACAAACAAATTAACAAAGATCTCGACCTAGCCAAGCAAAGAGGAATTTACATGCAGCCTATGCAGAAGCTTTCCTTCGGTTTGTGATCACTTACAGCCTTCAAACCTCTCATTAGCACCTACATCCTTCACTCATAGGCATTAGGACCAAAATCCCAAAGTAAGTATAGCGCCATCCTTCTTTGGTTTATTTTCATTTCATCATTATTTTAACATCTATTGTTTACCTAGCCACTTATTGACCTTCTCCAACACTTCCACCTCTATATACCCATTAAAACTTCACCAAATCCTACCCCAGTCACCCAAAGCTCATTATGTAACATTCCCAGTTTTCCACAAGAACCGACGCCATCACCCCTAACCGTCGTCAGTCACCCTCAACCGGCATTGGTCTCTATATTTTCCAATACAACCTAGAACAGTGACCTACCCACCTAATTTCCTCTCACCCTCATTCACTTGTGATTTACCTAAGACCTCTGTCGACCTACAAGACCCAAAACCGGCTACTTGACCTTTGAATCCTATTCTAGCCTAGCTTGTTAGATTAGATCTATTTCATATTGTGTTTCAAGTGAGATACCTAAATCATTTAGAATTACAATAGGATTTAATTTATTTACCACATTAAATTGTTTAAAACAAAGGACTAATGACAACCATTTAGGAAGTATCACGCTCTCGGATCTAGTAAACACTAGGCGATTCTTCACGCACATATTATTTAATTCCTTTTTGTGGTCTTGCTTTTCATTACAGGTAGTTCCTTCTAGCCAAAAGGAAGTCATCACGATCAGCTATGGATTCGTGAAGTCATACGCGTGCAACAACCCATCAACTAGCATTTGAACAGTATTCCTTTTATGCCCGTTACCCTATCTGCTTCATCCATACTTCAAAGAAACGTCTAAGAATCAGGTGAAACATTTTGGCATGCCCAGTGGGACCCATCCAAGGTTCCTTGCATTTTATTCATTCCTAGGAAAATTTGTGTGTTTTTTTCCCTTTTGAAAAGCATACACGTTAATTTCCTCCTTGGTAACTCATTTTTCTTTCTATTTGCTCTAAAGGAAACCCTTCTTTTGGCATAATTAAAAAGAACAATTTCTTTGTGTTTTCTGCATTATAGTGAAAGAGCATTCCTCTTCCTTTTCATCTATTTATGTCATCCAACTTCACACTTCGATTTAGGCTTAAAACACTTGCATCTCATTTCTTGTATGCTACATTAGCTCACATTAATTGAGGGTAACCTATACGCTGGAAGTCATGACCGATTGATGGTTGATGAACGAATCGTAGAAAGAACATATCTCTCTCTCTCTCGAGTCTTGCCAGATTTCAAATTCAAAACAAACACATATTCTTAAACAACATCTTTCCTAGGAACACCACAATGATCGTGATTGATCGAGCATTAACAGTACTCCCCAACTCAACTGCTCACGTCGAGTCATACTTCATAACAAAGCCCGGCCCCACCATAACATACCCAAACCTCACGTTTTATATCTCCTTCTTTGTAGGAAGCCATCCTCACAAAAAAACTCTATTTCACAATTCATGTGTCAGTCCTTAAATAGCTTAAGATAAACAAACATAATAGAAAGGAACTCCTAGGATCACATTCTTTAGTGTTTCGTTTGGCTTGCGTTTTGAGTGAGAGATCACATTCTTCATTTTTTTTTGTTCATCCTTCAACACTCCTCATCATAGTCGGTGTATTCCAGCTTCACCTAAGTGTTTCTAGACCATATTATCATCATTCTCGAATCGGGGTTTGATTCCACATCAAATTTAATTCACAACCACTATTCTTTCATCATTGTTTCAATTTCACAATGATCGTCATTGGTTATACCCAACCGACGCGTTGGTTACAGTCTTTTGTTGACCTACCCAAAAGGAAATTTTATTCATTTTCTTCCACTTTTTACAGTCCTCGTTACTACCATCATTCCCAAAGGCGTTGTTTCCCTTTTTCTTAGATCATTTCTTTGGAATATTGACGAAATAGATAGGGTAACGGGCATAGGAGGAATACCTATTCAAATGTTGGTTGATAGGTTGTTGTGCGTGTATGACTTCCAAATCCACAAATGATCATGAGAGCTTCCTTTTGGCTGGAAGGATCTACCCGTAATGTGTGAAGACCACCAAGGAATTAAACAATATGGGTAGTGGATTTCTAGCGTATGCTAGATCCGAGAAGTGTGATACTTCCTAGATGGTTGTCACCCACTTATTTTAAACAATTTAATGTTATAAACAAATAAATCCTATTGTAATTTGAAATGATTTAGGTATCTCACTTAAAACACAATAAGAAATAGATCTAATCTAACAGGCTAAGCTAGAAAACACTCCAAAGGTCAAAAATGATTAGTTTTGGGTCTCTGCAAGTCCGATAGAGGTATCGGGTAGATCACAAGTGAATGAGGATGAGATGAAATTTTGTGGGTAGGTCTCTATTTAGGGTTGTATGGGAAAATACAGAGACCATGTCGGTTAAGGATAACTCGACGCCACTGTATAACCGGCTGCCGATTCTTGTGGAAATCTAGAAATGTCACGTGAAACAAGCTTTTGGTCTCCTTTGTGATCATACAAATGATTTTTGTTGGTTAGGATGAAGTATTGGATGCTTTGGTGAGGTTTAATGGGTATATGGAGGTGAAAATGTTGGATAAGGTCAATAGGGGGTTAGGTAAACAATGGATGATAAAATGATGATGAAATGAAATAAACCAAAAAGTATGTTGTTATACTTACTTGGATTTTGGTCATGAATGCCTGTGTGTGAGGGATGGAAGTGCTTGATGAGGGGTTTGAAGGCTGCAAGTGATCACCAATCAAGGAAAGATTCTGCATGGGCCTGCGTGTGCACTCCTCTTTGCTTGGATAGATCAGATCATGGTTGGGATGGTTGTGCAGGACAAGATGCTCAATCTCCTTCCTCGCATGCAAGTTTTGCTAGAACTTACTTTCTCGAAGATGTATTATCTCTCTTCCAAAAGTATCTTGTCAACCTTCTTCTACCAACCTTGAGAATAAGGTTGTTTTGGGGTTAAAAGGGTAACCGACGGTGGTTTCTTCTTAACCGGTGATGGTTAGGGGTAACCGGCATCGGTCAAGGTGGGATTTCCTAGGTTTACCAAAACTAGGGAAATCCTCCTGATTACCTTGGATTTCATGTCGTTATCCCATGGATTAGACTGGGAGCTTCTTGTGAGCATGCAGAATGTGGTTAGAGGGAATGTAGGCATTGATTTTTAGGGTTTGGGTAAGTCTTAGTTAGTTATGGCAACTTACTAAGAATAGGTCTTAGGTTAAGTTGGCTTAGTGAGGTGTCTAAGTGAATCAGATGTGTGGATATTATTTAAATTAAGATATTTAAATAATAAATATAGTGAGGATAATTAATTAATTAAATTAAATTAATATTAGTGGGGTGAAAGGGGTCATGGCTAGGTGAATGTGATGAAGGGTGTTTATTTGTCGAGGGATGAAAGGGGAGTGTGACCTAATTTTAGTGTCTACATTTTTCCCCTTTTTGTTGCGTAGCTTGTATTGGTAAGCGATGCTAACAAAAATAAGATGTGGTTGCCCCATGTGTGGGTGAAGGTGATCCCCTCAAACCAGGAACTGACAAGGCCGAAGGTAGAATCGGTGAGTGGGTTGATAAAAGGTAAATGTGAGGAAAAGGCAGGTGGGTACGGGGAAAAAGGGTCAAAGGTCTACTTAGGAAATCTAGGTAATGGGTCTAGGTCAAAGGTAGCAATAGTCAAATGCACGCACATGAATAAACTGCAGCACACTACCGGGTTGAAGAGTAGGAAAACTCTACATCGTCTAAGGTCGATAGGTTTATCCAAACAAGGTTGAAGAGATTTTGGTATCTAAGGTATAGGATATGGTTAGGAAACACAAAGTAGGTCAAGTGTAAGAATGCTTAGGTATTTTTCGATACACCAAAGGTAGGGTTGGGATAAATGGTCACGGAAATATGCTAGGTAAGGTCATCGAGTCAATCAACACATGTAACAAAGGTGCCACAGGTATAGTGAACACATGAGGTCAAAGGTCACTAGCGATGGTCAAGGTCCAAATATCTAGGTCACGGCACGGGTAAGGCCAAGGTAGGGGTAAGGTGGGGTGGGGTAAAGGATGAGGGTTAAAAAGGTGAGGTAAAAGGGCAAAGTAATGGTAATTGGTAGGTGGGTTTGATCGATGGTGGTCATTGATAACCGATGCCGATATAGGAAAACCGATGACGGTGAGGTAGGGCACGCAATCGATGTCGGTCAATAACCAACGCCGTTAGTCGGGTTAGTTAGGCGGTAGATGAGATATTGATTTTTAATTTGTGTTAGATGATAAATGGATTTATTATTTTGATATGGATGGAAATTAGGTGAGTTAGGCATGATGGAGTCAGGTCAGTTTAGGCATGGATCGAGTCGTTTGGTTAGGCATGGATTGAGTTAGGTTTGGTTAGGCATGGTTGAGTCAGGTTATAGACATGGTGGAGTTAGGTTCATTAGGCATGAATCGAGTCAGGTTTTTTTAGGCATGTTTGAGTTAGGTCATAGGCATGGTTGTGTTGGAAGTAGGTGAAGGTGTAATTCATTATGTTATGTAATGAACGATAATATAGGTCATATGTGAGATGTGGTATAATCTATGCATAGTGATGATAGCGTAATGGTAGTGTGTAATGAATGTATAGAATGAGAAGCAACTTGTTATTTATGTGGTTTAATTTCTAATTTTGGGTATAAAAGCGAAATTAAATAAGGTGTGATGTAATATCATGGACATGGAAAATGAAAAGTTTAGGGTAGTGAAATGGCCGAGCTATCCTCCAAGGGCCCCATGCCCTCGTGAGTGTTGCCTCACATAGTCCCGGTGAAAAGGGACCTCAGCCGATGTAGTTCTCCCATGACCTAGGGAAGAATATGAAAATAAGTTGGTAGATTTTTGGGCATGTTATGGGTTTTGGTTTAATAGGTGTGGCTAGATTATAGGTAAAATGATGTAGGTGAAGGTGATTATGGTGAAATGGGAGGATTACCCTAAATGTAAGCATCGATGACCAATTCTTTCCATAAGGTAATCAAAACATAAACAAAAATGGTTAAAAGATAAGAGGGGGAAAGAAAGTCACCTGATTGGGTAGGATCATACCAAGTAGCTCACACCCCGAGAAGGTGATGAATGTAAGATCGAAATAAATTACATGATTGATTGTTCTACGGTGAAAATTAGTCACATGATCACCAAATGTCAAATTTCCAAGAAGTCCCTTGAGGAAATGAGGAAATGAGAGTGGGAATGGTAAGAAGGGTGAAAGGTAGTTAATTATTTATATGGTATGAGTAACAGGCCCTTCGGGCAAGAGGTCCTTTGTCACAACGGGCAAGTCCATGACTAAAAAAATTTCTTTTTTGATGGACTAATCGATGTAGAAGTCTATATGGGAGGAATAAAATTGAATTCCTTGAGATCTTCGTGAAGGCGATCGATGCGGGAAGCTTTATCTGCTCTCGCTTTTTTTTTTTTTTTTTTAAACTTTGCATAGTTGTCCTTCGAGGAGCAAATCTATTTATAGCAGCAATTTGATGAGAGGAATATGTCCTTTTGAGGGATTCATCTTTGTATTAGAAGTTTAACTCAAGGAGTTAGGCCCCATGTGAGGTCTTTGAATTCATGGACAAGACCAAGGTGGAGGAGAGGACTCTTGTTCAAAAGGCAAAGAGAAACGACCATGGGATCTCATCTAAAGGTAGTAGAAAAGTAACCATGAGAATCATGCTATGTGTAGCACCGTGGTACACATATTTAAGAGAAGATAACAAGTGACGGGTACTCACATGATTCTTGTTTAATCATTGGTGAGGTGTATGGAGTGAATAGCGCTCAAGGGACAAGCATGGAAAGAGACAAAAGGTGAGGTAGGATGACAAGTCAGCAATAGAATGGTCAAAGGTGCAAGGCAATTAAGGGGCTTAGTTCGGGTTTACCATCGAGTGAAGATAAATGATAAGCATCTAATCCATAGGTATGAGTCATGATGTATGGTCTAAGCCAATTAGGAGTAAATTTGCCCCGTTTAATTTTTTCTGTTTTGGTTACGTGTTGATTTTCTTTTAAGACAAGGTCACCAACTTAGAAGGTTCATTCATGAACACGTTTTTCATAGGCATGTTTGATAACATTGTTGGTAAACTTGAAGGTGATCCAGAGCATTAAGATGACGCGTTCGCTTAATAACTCTAGTTGTGCTAAGCGGTCCCGACAAAAGTCATCATCGGTGAGCATATCATGGAGAGAAATGTAGAGTGAGGGATCTATACTTTGAGAGGTAGAATAGCCTCTCGCACCATAGAACCGCAAAAAGGGTGTGGTGGCGGTGGGAAGTGTGAATACTAGTGTAGTATGCCCATAGGGCAAAAGGAATTTACGTATGCCAATCCTTCCCAGATCATCGACCACTTTCATGAGAATTTTGTTGAGGGTTTTATTAGTGGATTCAGCTTGGCCATTGGTTTGTGGGTAATAAGGTGATGAGAAACTCGAGGTGAATGTCGAAAGTGTCACAAAGTTTTTGCAATGTTTTGTTTTTAATTGTTTTTTTGTCAAGTGATGAGGCGATGAGGAACACCAAAGCGACAAATGATATGATGGTTAATGAACTCACATATTTTCTTGGCTTTCATGGAGATGAGTGGTATGGCTTCCACCCATTTCATATAGTATTCGGTAGCAAGATGATCCATTGATGGCACTTTGGAAGAATGGGGATTAATTTCTCTCGACAAGATCCACCCCATTGAGAGAAGGGCCAAAGGTCACGAGTGACCTGTAATGCATGATTGGGTGTATGATGAAGATTGAAATGTTGTTGGCATTTTACACAACGTTTGACATAGTCACAACAATCATGGTTAAGTTTCGGCTAGTAATAGCCTAGGAAAAGAATACGCTTAGCAACAAAGAAGGCCACTAAAGTGACCGCCACATATGTTGTCATGAACTTCCTTAATGGTATAAGGAATTTCCAAACTAGTGAGGCATCGTAAGAGAATACCATAAAAAAATTCTTATAGAGGAGTCCCAGGATGACATAACGAGAGACCTTTTAAGGAAGGCATGTTGTTCGTTATGGGTGAGATCGGGTAAGATGGAGAGAGAAAGGTAGTGGAGTATTTTCTATACCAAAGGTCACTCGGTCATGGGTATCGGTTCCAAATGAGTAAACATCATGAGGTAAATAAGAAGGTGATTGGAGTCATTGTACAGTGACGAATATTGTAGAATTGGTAGGTGAAGTAGGTATTTGGGACGCTAAGCAGGCCATGGTATCTACAAATTTGTTAGTTGAACGTGGGACAGTTTGTAGGTGTAATGGTCAAAGGTGGTCAAAAGTATGTCCACATGATGTTTATACTTTTGGAGTATCTCGTTATGGCATTGGTATGTACCATTGACTTGATTTATGACCAATTGAGAATCACCAAAGATGTTGATTGATTTGACATCTAGGCATAGGCAGCTTGGAGACCTAATATGAGTGCTTCGTATTTGGTGATATTGTTTGTACATTTGAAGTCGAGTTTGAAAGACAAAGGCATGGGTTCACCATCAAAAGGAATGAGGATAATACCAGCCCCACCCCCACACTAACACTTGGAACCATAGAAGAAGAGTGTCATTTGGTAAGGGGAGTTTGTCCAAGGAAAGGGTAGCAATTGACTCATCTGGAAAGTCAAAATTAGAGGGTTGATCCCCGAAAATAGGTGCATCGGAAAATTGGTCAGCGATAGCTTGCCCATTGATAGACTTTTGATGAATGAATTCGAGGTCGAGGTCAGCCAAAAGCATGAGCCAGATGTGTGACACGTTGATTTTGGTAAGGTTTAGCATACATGAAGTGTAAGGGGTCGGTTTGGTCACAACATAGGTTTTATGGTTGAGTAGATAATGGCAGAGTTTGGTGGCAATGAAAACTAAGGCTAGGTAAATTTTTTTGGGATGGTTGTATCGGGTTTCATAGTCCACAAGAGTACGGCTTATGTAATAAACCGCCTGCTCCCAATGTTGTTCATTACGGTAGGCAAGCATGGCTCCCAAGGAATGGTTGGTAGCAGAGATATATAGGTAAAAAGGTTGATCATATTTAGGGGGAATGAGTACGGGTGGTTAGAGAAGGTATTGTTTTAAGGCCTCAAAAGCTTTGTGACAATCATCATCCCATTTAAAGGAGACATCCTTCTTAAGAAGATGATGAAATGGTTAGCACCGATCGATAATTATGAAATGAAATGGTGAATGGACTGCAGTTTACCTTGTAGGCTATGGAGTTGTTGAAGGTTGGTGGGTAGAGGAATTTTGAGAATGGCCTTGACTTTAGCAAGGTTAACTTCTATACCACGTAGGGAAATAATAAACCCTAGGAGCTTTCCTAAGAAGACCGCAAAGACACACTTCTTAGGCTAGAGGAGAATAGAATATTTGATGAGACAGGTTAAAGATGGTTTTGAGGATGGTTAGGTGCTCAAGGGAGTTTAGATTTGGCTAAGAGTTCATCCATGTAATCTTCCAATATTGGATGCATGTTGTCATGGATGATGTAAGTCATAAGCATGCTTGATATGTGGTACCGATGTTCTTAAAGCCAAAAGGCATGACTCGATAGCAGAAGGTCCCCTAAGGGGTGATGAATGAGGTCTTGTGTTGATCTTCTAGGGCAAGAAAAATTTGGTTATAACCTGAGAAGCCATCCATGAGTGATAACATCTCGTGACCAGCGGTGAGGTCAACTAGTTGATCAATACCGGGTAAGGGAAAGTCATCTTTCGGGTAGGCTAGGTTGAGGTCATGGAAGTCTATGCAAATGTGGAGTCCCTGTCACTTTAGTGATAGGGAAAATGTTAGAAATCCAATGAGGATAATCAATGGGTAAGATGAAGGAAACGGAAATAAGGTGTTGAAGTTCTTCTTTGACGAGAAGAGCAATGCGAGGGTGCATTTTCCTTAGCTTTTGTTTGATGGGTTTGGCATCGGAATGGTTACAATATTGTGGACCATTATGGTGGGGTCAATACTAGGCATGTCTGTGTAAGACCAAGTGAAAGCGTGGTTATGATCTCTGAGAAAAGAAGTGATGGCTTCTTGTTCAGTAGCATCTAAAGATTGTCCGATCTTTAGGATGTGCGGGTCGTCCTGAGTATGAATGTTGATCTCGATAGTTGATTCATTCAACATGGTTTGTGTCTCGATGAAGGTAACACCGATGAATATATGAGTCTTCGGCACTAAGGTAGGTGAGTATGGATTCATCATCCTGACATTGAATGACATTTATTGAAGGTGTATCATCAACGATCATTTTAGAATATAGGAAGGGAAGAGTGGAAGGGGCCTCACCTTCACGTTGATAAGTCAAAGGCCCCAAGGAAATGGTGTTTATGAAAAAAAAATTAGGAGGGATAGATTCAGGATTCATTGACTCCATCGGTGAAGGTGGTGATGAAGGTGGAGGTGGAGAAGGGCTAGTGTCCTCAATGAGTTCAATGCGGGCCTGTTTGGTAGGAGGTTCAGGGAAGCCGATACCACTACGGTCATTATGTTTATGGGTAGTACATGGAATAACAATATGGCATCCTTGCTCATAAAATCCAAAACCAAAACCCTTCCATGCACATTGATGCAAGAAGGTGTGGGTGAAATGGTGATTAGTAAGTGATTAAAAGTCAGCGGAAAAGGGGCGAGTTTGTGGCGGTGGTTTGGGTGTGTAAGTGGTAGTATCAAGTCCCCCATAGGTGAGACTAGTATAGAGATGAGGATGACCATAAAGGAGGCATTCTCCTATATAGTGATCATAGCGATGGTGTTGGTGAAGACTTCCATACTCTTGTGGAGTAAGGAATGTGTTGACACTATATAGGCGGTACTCCCCAAAGTGAGGCATTGAAAAACACCTTCTAAGGGATCGAGTGGTTGGTATGTAGGTAGTTGGAATGGATGATGTGTCGAAGGTCAATGTGGAGGTGGAGTTAATGATTGGGAAGCTAATGAGCCAGCCACGGAGGTTATATCGGTGGTAGGAATGGAAGAGGCATGTGCGATAGAAGAAGTGACTATACTTGGTAGGTGGAGGTGTAGGTGAAACGCAGTAGTTGTTGTGGAGGTATATGGCTTGATAGGTATGAGCACATCATTGGGTTGATAAAGCATGTTGCATGTTTTGAAAGGTGATGGGTCACTGAATGGTGTAAGTATGTCCTTCGTGATTAAATTTTTACACAACGATGCAAAGTGGAGGGAACGCAACCCATGACGTAAATCTAGGGTCTGCACAAGCAACAAGTTATATTGGAATTCCCCCTCCAAAAAGTAAAATAATTCTAGAATAGTACGGGGTGACACGAACGTGGAGGATGATGGTGCCTAGTGTAGAGGTGATAGCATCATTGAATGAACGTAACATGACATGATGTTTATGTATGCAATTGTCAGGTATGTGCATTTTAGCGAATGCATGGGATGAAATGATGTTAATGCTAGTGCCCCCATCAATCATCACACGTCATACCCGTATGTCATCGATGTGGACAGAAATGAAGAGGGCTAGGTCTAGGTCATCCTTTTGGTGTGGCGCGATCTCTTCCTATGAGAAGCTAAGGGAGGCTACTTGGTGAGTAGGTGGAGGTGAAGATGAAGGTGGTAATTTGGTGAGGAGGAAACATAATGGGGTGTGATAATGGAGGCTACCGGTGTGGGGTCATTGGGTAAAACCTCAAAATTGAAGATTCTCCATTAGATCTTAATGATGGGATTCTGAGGTTTGGATGAGGTCATATAAGGACATTTTGAGGGGAGATTGGTGTAGTTGTTTGAGCATGGCACAATGGGTGACGCCATTAGAAATGGGGTATGTGGGGCTGTGAATAGTGATTTTAGGTATGGGTGCGAGATGGTATGTTGGGTATAGGATTGGTTGAGTGGTCGGTTACCTTTTCCTTGCCTTTTTATTTCTGAGCACATGTAGTAACGTGTATCATGTTGATCTAAGGCAAGGAGATAGATGAAGTAGGTGAGCCATGAAAGGTATAGCGGTATGAGGGGCAAGAACCTTGTGAGATGAGTTGGGCACATTTACATTTGGGTAGAGGTTTGGCCAATTCTCTTATGCAAACCATATTAATTTCAAATCTTGGGGATGGCTCTAGCAGTTGTGATGGTGGAGATTGCGGTTGTTGAGTGATCAGTGTAGGAATGGGTGTTAGTGGCGCAAGGTCCTCATCGAGAAGGTCGTCATTGTCAAAGTTGGCTTTGGGAGGACATAACTAGATAAGGATGATTTTCAAGGCCTTGTAGTTCTCCACATCGTGTCCTAGCACACGATGGTAGGCACAAATTTTGGTGTCGTCAAACCCCTTTTGGCTTGGGTTTGAGGGGGTCATAAGGTTTGAGTGGCGGTAATGTGATGACGGAAGTCTCAAGGAGGTTAGTTAAAATTTTGGCATAAGACCCCGCTAGTGGATCGCAATGGGAAGTGAATGTGGGTTTGGGTGTAGGTGTGATTGATTTTTGAGGAATGGTCTTTGGAAGAGGAGGAACGAATCGAGCTATGGGTTTTGGTGTTGGCGTGGGTTTGGGTATCGGTCATGTTTGTTTAGGTAGGGGTATAGTAGATGAATGGGTAGGAGGGTGTGTGGTTGTTTTGACTACCTTATTATGGGGTAGTGGAATTTTGTTTTTGGGTTACACCTTCTTGGGTAAAGGTGACATGGGTGTACAAGTGGAAGGAAAAGTGGATGGGGGAAGAGGGCGAGTTACCCATGGGGATAATGGAGGTGTTGTAAAGGTAGATGACGTGGGTCATCCTTGGGGTGTGAGAGACAACGACTGAAGTGTAGTGGGTAGGGAAGCAATAGATGAGGGTACTGGAGGTATAGGTGGTAGAGATGTTTTAGGTGTGGGTGTAAGTTGTTCTTGGTGTCTTGGTTGGTTATGGATTTGTGAGGAAGGAATGGGTTGTTGTGTTTTTGGTTTATTGATGGGTGGAGGTTACTTGCCCATGTTTGGAAGTTGAGGTCCTAAGACAAGTGGGACAAGAAAAGGTGTGATTGACATAGTGGGGGTATGAGTTCTATGGGTTCATGGTTTCATTGTGGGTATCGGAGTAGGTGTGGTATTGACTTTAGAGGAAGTAGCTAGATCCAATTTGATAGGTGGATGAGTAAGGCTGGTGGTCGGGGTGACCCCTAAGGTGGCAATAGGCTTAGTCGAGGGAAATGTTGTAGGTGTGGGTTTGGGTTTATATGTAGATTGGGTTATGGGTAAGGGTGTATGTTGAGCTATGATAGGTGTCATGGAAGGAGTTGTGAAGGGGGTGGTTTGTTTGTTTTGATTGGTCAGAACACTTTTGGGTAGATAGTGGAAGTGTCAGTAAGTGACATCTACATCTATGTTGAGGCCAGAAGTAGAAGATGCCCCCATAGTAAGGCTCTATCCACATAATCTAAGTGATCACCAAACATGAGAACAATGACGTCTCTAGGTAGAGTTGTTGAGGACTTAATAGCAATTCCATAAAATGTGTCTTAAAAATGAGAATTGGCTAGCTTCATCTTGTGTGGGTAAGAGAGCTGAAAATAGGTCTACAGGATTTTGGGTAGCTGATGGAGAATGGTCATCGAGAGGTAGAGGTATCTCGACTGGGTCTATGACGGGTGGATGGGATGATGGGTGCTCCTCTATAGGTGAAGGGATGGATAGGTGCTCCTCTGTGGGTGGAGGAGGTGCTGTAGGTATCGGTTCTCTAAGTGGAGAAGCCAAAGGTGAGATGGTTTTGATGTTAGAGGAAGACTCCTCCGTAGGTGAGGAAGGAAAGGAAAGGTGTTCTCTAATGTGGAAGGAAAGGAAAGGTATCGGTGTGTAGGGTATCGGTGAGGAAGGAAAGGAAAGGTGTTCCTCTATAGGTGGTTAGTAATGTGAGTTCTAATGTGGAAGGAGGATTTTAGGCTAGGATCTCCTCTATGGAAGGAATATGGGGTATTTGGAGGTGACAGTACGTCATTAAAGATAGCATGGACCTCGCGGGTATGGGTATCATGCGTTGAGGTCTCACCAGTTTGATCAGATGAAGGGCATGGTTGGGAAATGGTTTCTTGAATATGTGTAGGTTTTGGTTGGTAGGTGCATTAGGATTATCCACAATTAACTCACCTTTCTCAAGCATTTCTTGGACAATATTCTTGAAAGTGATGCAATTTTCATCACTTTGTGACCCTTTACTCGATGATAGTTACAAAAGTCATGTTCTTTATACCATGTGGGCATGGGGTGAGTAGGATCAAAACCAATGTGTGGTTTTATAGGTGGAAGGGTGATGGCTCCATATTTGATAAGATTTTCTAAGACAGAAGAGTAAGGCTCCCCAATTGGGGTGTATTTCCACTACTCTTGTCTGAATTGAAAAGTCTAGATGGGTGAGAGATTAGATGAGGGGGTAACCTGATTTCACGGATGAGTCGGGCTGGCCTTGAGCACCATCTGCAATAGCAAAGTGCCTTTGGCCTTTGAATAATTGGTTTGTGGTTTTGAAGAAGAAGGGGTATCATTCGACTTGTATGTCAAATTCTTATTGTGTAATTGGATTTTCTTCTCTTCAATGGCCCAAATCTCTAACTTGTGTGTCATAGTGAATGCTTCGTCAAATGTTCAGAATGTTTGGACCTATAAGGTTGGTGAGATATGTCTAGCACAAGCCCATGTCAAGAGCTTGATGAGTTTTGTTTGGGGTAGTTGAAAGGTTAATTGATTGATAAGGCTACGCCAACGAGCGATAAAATCTGCGATGGATTCATCCTCATACCGATGCGTAGAATAACATGTCAGGTGATGGTACCTTCTTGATGATATTGATAGAGAAATGATCCAAGAAGGCTTGGGAAACATAATTGAATGAGAATATGGAATTTTTAGGTAACCCGCTATACCAATCTAATGCAGTTCCCGATCGAGATATGGGAAAGGTTCTCAAGAGCAAGGCATCATCGTGAGCGATTAGATAACAACCATGTTTAAATGACCACAAATGTTGTTGTGTGTCTTCCTTCTATTAAACAGTTGAATTTAGGCATCTCCCAATGCATGGGGTATGGGAGGATAGGAATGGATAGGTGGATGGGCTCATTGCAAATCTCATCATAGGTGAGAGTGTTACGGGAGCCGGAAATCAATGCCTCCAATGTCTCGCATTTCATCCATCATTAACTTGATTAAGTCATTGGTGGGTTGTGATGCATGTGTACCTCCTGTAATGAAGGGTGGTTTGTGTTGGGTATATGATGGAGGTGGAATTCCAGGTGTATGGGGCTGCCATATAGGTAGATTGAGAAGAAGGTAGTGAAATGGGGGACATACCCGAGAGTGAATAATACATGAGACGGGAGGTTGTTGATAGTATGTATATAGAGGTGGAAGGGTCGTGGTAACCCTAGTTGCAATGGGAGGTAAGGACTATGGAATGGAAAGGACCACGTTTTGAAAAGGGGTAGGGGTCACTAATACTTTGGAGGTGGTAGTATAGCTACATGTATATGTGAGACAACAGGAGTGGATGAGGTTGTGTTTTGGGTGGTTGTCAAAGTTATAGTGGATGTGGCGGGTACCATGAAGGTAGCGAGATGTGGTAATCATAGTGGTATAGGACCTGCTGCAACACGACTAGGGGTAAGGTGGAGGCGGTAGTACAGAGTAATCGAGATGGGGATGATGCGGAAGTGGGGACAAGATCCGGGGATAGATATGGGCATGGTGTATATCAACCGACCCAAAGTAGATTGGATGAGTGGGAAAGGTAGAACTACAATACGGTAGGGTTTTGGTCAAGGATCCGTGTGAACTCCTCATCTCTCGGTAGCAATAGTGATGGATTGGATAGGATCCATGGCTCGTGATAAAATAGAAGGTGGTGAAGGACTAGGTGGGAATGGTTGACAACTTGTGTGGAACACAAGCACGCTTGCTTGTTTTCGGGTTAGCACCATGTGAATAGGTATTGATCAAGATGGACCACTTCTCTCGTAGAATGACACAGAAAAACAATAGGATAGGTGAAATAGGTGGTAAGAAGTGGATTAAATACCAAATATTGGCTGAAAGTGACACAGGATAACCGATGCCACTTAGGACAAACCGATGCTTTGGTTAGGGGTAACCACTGCTTAGGTCACTATAGAAAATGGACAGTGAATGAAAAACAAGGCGTAAGGTCAAATCGCTGGTATGCCAAATCTAATGAATTTTATAATGTCAATAGGAATGATGGCAATAACAGGATTGTGAAAAGTGGTAGAATATGAATAAATATCCCTTTTGAGTAGGTTAACCAAAAGGACCAAAACCGACACCACTTGGGTATAACCAATGACAAGTGAGGAGGGTAATCAACGGCGATCACCGAACGACACCGATCCAATGTGAAATTGAAACAATGATGAAAGAATAGTGGTTGTGAATTAAAATCTGGTGTAAAATCAGACCCAAAATTATGGGAATGATGAAAATATGGTCTAGGCACACTTAGGTGAAGCCGGAATACACCAGCTTCGAGGAGTATGCAAGGATGAACAAGAAAAATGAAGAACGTGATCTCTCACCTCAAAACGTAAGCTAAGCAGAAACACTAAGAAAAATGTGATCCTATGAGTGCCTTTTTTATTATGTTTGTTTAGCTTAAGCTATTTAAGGACCGACACATGAATTGTGAAATAGAGTTTTTTTGTGAGGATGGCTTCCTACAAATAAAGAGATATAAAAGGTGAGGTTTCAAGTATGTTATGGTGGGGGCTGGCTTCTCTCAAGTATGACTTGACAGAGCAAAGAGCCGGGTGCCCACCGTGTCGTGATTGTGTGATCACCTATAGATTCTTCTAGGAAAGATGTTGTTTAAGAATGTGTATATTTTGAATTTTTGTGAGGTTTGGTAAGACTCGAGAAAAAGAAAAGGAAAGAAGTGCTTTTCTACGATTCGTTTGTCAACCATCACTAGGCATGACTTCCAACAGCATAGGTTGCCCTCAATTAACGTGAGCTAATGTAGCATACAAGAAATGAGATGCAAGTGTTTTAAGCCCAAATTGAAGTGTGAAGTTGGATGACACAAATAGATGAAGAGGAAGAGGAATGTTCTTTCACTACAATGTAGAAAACATGAAGAAATTGTTCTTTTTAACTACGCCAAAAGAAGGGTTTCCTTTAGAGCAAATAGAAAGAAAAGATGAGTTACCAAGGAAGGAAATTAATGTGTATGCTTTTCAAAAGGGAAAAAAACACACAACTTTTTCTAGGAATGAATAAAATGCAAGGAACCCCGGATGGGTCCCACTAGGCGTGCCAAAATGTTTCACCTTTTTCTTAGATTGTTTCTTTGGAATATTGATGAAATAGATAGGGTAACGGGCATAGGAGGAATACTTGTTCAAATGTTGGTTGATAGGTTGTTGCACATGTATGACTTCCGAATCCATAGCTGATCATGAGAGCTTCCTTTTGGCTAGGAGGAACTACCTGTAATGCAAAGCAAGACCACCAGAAGGAATTAAACAATATGGGCAAGTGAACCCTTTAGCGTATGCTAGATCTAGGAAGTGTGATACTTCTTAGATGGTTGTCAGTCCATTGTTTTAAACAATTTAATGTTGTAAACAAATTAAATCCAATTGTAATTCAAAATGATTTAGGTATCTCACTTAAAACAAAACAAGAAATAGATCTAATCTAATAGGTTAAGATATAATAGACTCCAAAGGTCAAAATGATTGGTTCGGGTCTCTGTGGGTCTAACAGAGGTCTCGGGTAGATCACGGTGAATGAGGGTGATATGAAATTTGGTGGGTAGGTCTCTGCTCGGGTTGTACGGGAAAATACGAGACCGATGTCGGTTAAGGGTAATCGACAATAGTTAGGTATAACCGGTGCCATTATTGTGGAAATCTAGAAATGTCACAGAATAAGCTTTTGGTCTCCTTTGTGATCACACAAAGGATTTTGGTTGGTTGGGATGAAGTATTTGGATGACTGGGGTAGGATTTGGCGAGGTTTTAATGGGTATATGGAGGTGAAAATGTTGGAGAAGGTCAATAGGGGGTAGGTAAACAATGGATGATAAAATGATGATGAAATGAAATAAACCAGAAAAGTATGACGTTATACTTACTTGGATTCCAGTCCTGAATGCATGTGTGTGAGGGATGGAGGTGCTGATGAGGGGTTTGAAGGCTGCAAGTGATCACCAACTGAAGGAAAGCTTCTGCATGGGCTGCATGTGCACTCCTCTTTGCTTGGATAGATCAGATCATGGCTGGGATGGCTATGTAGGAGAAGATGCTCAATCTCCTTCCTTGCATGAGATTTTTCACTAGAATTTTCTTTCTAAAGATGCATTATCTCTCTTCCAAAAGTATCTTGTCAACCTTCTTCTAGCCAACCTTGAGAATAAGGTTTTTTTGGGGTTAAGAGGGTAACTCGGCGGCGGTTCGGTTTAAGCTTAACCGGTGACGGTTAGGGGTAACCGACATCGGTCAAGGCAGGATTTCCTAGGTTTACCAAACTAGGGAGATCCTCCTAATTTCCTTGGATCTCGTGTCATTATCCCATGTATTAGACTCGGGAGCTTCTTGTGAGCATGCAGAATGTGGTTAGAGGGAATGTAGGCATTGATTTTTAGGGTTTGGGTAAGTCTTAGTTAGTTATGGCAACTTACTAAGAATAGGTCTTAGGTTGAGTTGGCTTGGTGAGGTGTCTAAGTGAACTGTATGTGTGGATATTATTTAAAATAAGATATTTAAATAATAAATATAGTGAGGATAATTAATTAATTTAATTAAATTAATATTAGTGGGGTGAAAGGGGTTATGGCTAGGTGAATGTGATGAAGTGTTCTTATTGGTCGAGGGATGAAAGGGGAGTGTGACCTTATTTTAGTGTATAAAGATGTTGTAAAACCCATCGATTTAACCTTTGCCTTTTTCTTCACTCACTTTCCATTTTCTAAGGTGACGCATCGATTACTCCTAACCGGCATCAATTTTTCCTAACCGGCATTGGTTATCTTGTGTCACTTTCCAGCCAATATTTGGTAATTAATCCACTTCTTACCACCTGTTTCTTTTATTCATGTTGCTTTTCTGTGTCATTTTATAGAGAGGTGGCCAAAATTGATTAATACCTATTCAAATGGTGCTAACCCGAAAACAAGAAAGCGTGCTTGTGTTCCATGCCAGTTATCAACCACTCCCACCTAGTCCTTCACCACCTTCCATTTTATCACCAGCCATGGATCCTACCCAATCCATCACTATCACTACCAGAGATGACGAGTTCACATGGACTCCTTGACCAAAACTCTACCACCTTGCGCTTTCTACCTTTCCCACTCATCCACTTGTGATGCTTCGGTCGGTTGATATATGGCATGCCCGTATCTATCCCCCGGCTCTCATCCTCGCTTCTACATCAACCCCATCTAGTTCCGTACTACTACCTCCACCTTACCCCCAATCCGTGTTCACGGCTAGGTCCTATACCCACTATGACTACCGCATCTTCTACCTCCGTTGCACTTCCACATCCACCATACCTTTAACAACCATCCAAAACAAAACCTTATCCACTCCTATTGTCTCATATATACATGTAGCTACACTACCACCTCTAGTATCGATGACCCCTACCCCTTTTCAAAACATGTGGTCCTTTCCATTCCACAAGTCCTTACCTCCCATTTCCACTAGGGTTACCATGACCCTTCCACCTCTATATACATACTATCAACAACCTCATGTCTCATGTATTATTCACTCGGGTATGTCCCCTATTTCACTACCTCCTTCTCAATCTACCTATATGGCAGCCCCATACACTGGAATGCCACCTCCATCATATACCCAACACCAACCACCCTTCACTACAGGAGGTACACATGCATCAAAACCCACCAATGACTTAATCAAGTTAATGATGGACAAAATGCAGACATTAGAGGCATCGATTTCTTGCTCCCACAACACTCTCACCTACGATGAGATTTGTAATGAGCTCATCCACCCATCCATTCCTATCCTCCCATACCCGTGTATTGGGAGATGCCTAAATTCAACTGTTTCAATAGAAAGGAAGACCCACAACAACATTTGCGGTCATTTAAACACGATTGTTATCTAATCGCTCACGATGATGCCTTGCTCTTGAGAACCTTTTCCATGTCTCTAACTGGACCTGCATTAGATTGGTATAACAGGTTACCTAAACACTCCATATTCTCATTCAATCATGTTTCCCAAGCCTTCTTGGATCATTTCACTATCAATATCGTTAAGAATGTTACCATCACCTAACCCGTATTCTCGCATGAGGACGAGGATGAATCCATCGCAGATTTTGTCGCTCACTACATTGGAGTAGCCTTATCAATCAATTAACCTTTCAACTACCCCAAATGAACTCATCAAGCTCTTCACATGGGCTTGTGCTAGACATATCTCACTAACCTTATAGGTCCAAACATTCTAAACATTTGATGAAGCATTCACTATGGCACACAAGTTAGAGATTTGGGCCATTGAAGAGAAGAAAATCCAATTACACAATAAGAATTCAGCATTCAAGTCGAATGATACCCCTTCTTCTTCAAAACCACAAACCAATTATTCAAAGGCCAAAGGCACTACTAACGCAGTGGTACTCAAGGCCAGCCCAGCTCATCCATCAAATCAAGCTACCCCCTCATCTAATCTCTCACCCGTCCAAACTTTTCAATTTAGACGAGAGCAGCGGAAATACACCCCAATTGGGAAACCTTACTCTCTTCTTGGAAAATATTATCAAAGCCAAATCCATCACCCTTCCACCTATAAAACCACACATTGGTTTTGATCCTACTCACCCCATGCCCGCATGGTATAAAGAACATGACTTTTGTAACTATCATCGAGTAAAGGGTCACAGTGATGGTAATTGCATCACTTTCAAGAATATTGTCCAAGAAATGCTCGACAAAGGTGAGTTAACCATGGATAATCCTAATGCACATACCAACCAAAACCTACACATATTCAAGAAACCATTTCCCAACCATGCCCCTTCCTCTGATCGACAGGTGAGACCTCAACTCATGAAACCCATACCCTCGAGGTCCACGCTATCTTTAATGACGTACATGTAGCCTCCCAAATACCCCATATTCCTTCCATAAAAGAGATCCTAGCCCGAAATCCTCCTTCTATGTTGGAACTCACCACACCTACTCCACCACCCACAGAGGAACACCTTTCCTCTCCTTCATCACCTACGAGGATTCCTCCTCTAACATCGAAACCATTTCACCTTTGGCTTCTCCACTTAGAGAACCGATACCTACAAAATCTTCTCCACCCACAACGGAGAACCCATTACCTCCTCCACCCATGAGGAGCACCTATCCATCCCTCCACCTACAAAGGGATCAACCATCATCTCCTCCACTCATCATAGGCCCAATCGAGATACTCCTACCTCTTGGTGACCATTCTCCATCAAATACCCAAAATCATGCAGACTTTTTCGGCTCTCTTACCCATGAAGCTAAAGCTACCCGATTCCCCATTTCTAAGACACATTTTACATGAATTTTCATTAGGTCCTCAAAGAACTCCACCTACGGAGACGTACTGCTTCTCATGTTTGGTCAATCACTTAGATTATGTAGATAGAGCCTTACTATGGGGCGTCTTCTACTTTTGGCCCTCAACATAGATGCAGATGTCCCTTACCGACACTTCTACTATCTACCCTAAAGTGTTTCGCCTAATCAAAATGAACACAACCACCCCCCTCGAAACTCCTTCCATGACACCTTTCATAGCTCAACATACACCCTTACCCATAACCTAATCTACATATAAACCCAAACCCACACATACATCATTTCCCTCGACTAAGCCTATTGCCACCTTAGGGGTCACCCTAACCACCAACCTTACTCATCCACCTATCAAACTAGATCTAGCTACCTCCTCCAAATTCAACACCACACCTACTCCGACACCCACACAGAATCCCCGAACCCATAGAACTCATACCCCCACTACATCAATCACACCTTCACTTGTCCCACCTGTCTTAGGACCTCAACTTCCCAACATGGGAAAGAAACCTCCACCCATCAATAAACCAAAAACACAACAACCCATTCCTTCCTCACAAATCCCTAACCTACCCAGATGCCCAACATGACTTACACCCACACCTACAACATCTCTACCACCTATACCTCTAATACCCTCAGTTATTGCTTCACTACCCACTACACTTCAGTCGTTGTCTCTCACACCCCAAGGACGACCTACATCATCTACCTTTATAGCACCTTCGTTATCCCCATGGGTAAATCACCCTCTTCCCCATCCACCTTCCTTCCGCAGACCTCATACACCCATGTCACCTTTACCCAAGAAGGTGCAACCCAAAAACAAAATTCCACTACCCCATAATAAGGTAGTCAAAACAACCACACACCCTCCTACCCATTCATCTACTATACCCCTACCTAAACAAACACGACCGATACCCAAACCCATGCCAACACAAAAACCTATAGCTCGATCCGCTCCTCCTCTTCCAAAGACCATTCCTCAACAATCAACCACACCTACACCCAAACCCACATTCACTTCCTATTATGATCCACTAGCGTGGTCCTATGCCAAAATTTTAACTAACCTCCTTGAGACTTCCTTCATCACATTACCACCACTCACCTTATGACCCCCTCAAACCCAAGCCAAAAGGTTTGATGACACCAAAATTTGTGCCTACCATCGTGTGTGCGTGGCACAATGTGGAAAACTGCAAGGCCTTGAAAACTATCCTTATCCAGTTATGTCCTCTCAAAGCCAACTTTGACGATGATGACCTTCTCGATGAGGACCCTGCGCCACCAACACCCATTCCTACACTTCCCACTCAACAACCACAATCTCCACCATCACAACTCCTAGAGCCACCCCCAAGATTTGAAATTAATATGGTTCACATCAGAGAACTAGCCAAACCTCCACCCAAATGTCAATGTGCCCAGCTCATCTCACAAGGTTCTTTCCCGCCACTTGGTTTTTTCCCCTCATGCCGCTATACCTTTCATGGCTCACCTACTTCATCTAGCTCCTTGCCTCAGATCAACATGATACACATTACTACATGTCCTTAGAAAGAAAAAGGCAAGGAAAAGGCAATTAACCACTCAACCAATCCTATACCCAACATACCATCTACACCCATACCTAAAATCACTATCCACGTCCCCACGTACCCCATTTCTAATGGCGTCACACACCGCACCATGCTCAAACAACTACACCATTTCCCCTCAAAATGTCCTTATATGACCTCATCCAAACCTTAGAATCTCATCGTCAAGATCTCATGGAGGTTCTTCAATCTATTGAGGTTTTACCCAATGACCCTACACCCATAGCATCCATTATCACACCCCATCATGTAGCCTCTCTTACCAAATTACCACCTTCATATTTGACCCAACCTATTCATCAAGTAGCCTCCTTAGCTTCTCGGAGGAAGAGATCGTGCCAACCAAAAGGATGACCTGGACTCCAACCCTCTTCATCTCTGTCCACATCGATGACATACGGGTACGCCATGTGATGATTGATGGGGGCACTAGAATTAACATCATTTCATCCCATGCATTCGCTCAAATGTGCATACCTAAAAATTACATGCATAAACATCCAGTCATGTTGCGTTCATTCAATGACACTATCACCTATACACTAGGCACCATCATCCTCCATGTTCACATAGGCCCCTCGCACTATTCTCAAAATTATTTTACATTTTGGAGGGGGAATTCCAATATAACTTGTTGCTTGGCAGACCTTGGATTCATGTTATGGGTTGCGTTCCTTCCACTTTGCATCATTGTGTAAAGTTTGAACACAAGGGACACACTTATACCATTCCAACCCCCATCACCTTTTAAGACATGCAACATGCTTTATGGACCCAATGATGTGCTCATACCTATTAAGCCATCTACCTCCATGTGACCCACTACCACTTCACCTATACCACCAATTACAAGTATAGCCACCGCTTAACCGCACATACCTCCTCCATTCTTACTACCTTACCTCCACATCTGCCCCAACCTCCACAACCCCATTAGCTTCCTAATCTATCAACTCTACCTCCGCATCGGCCTCCGACACATCATCCATTCCAGCTACCCACATACTAACCACCGATTCTTTGGAAGGAATTTTTCAATGCCTCACTCTAGGGGAGTACCTCCTATATAGTTTCAACACTTTCCTTACCCCCACAAGAGTATGAAGCCTTCACCAACACCCTCGCTATGATCACCACATAGAGAATGTCTCCTTTATGGTCCTCCTCATCCTCGTACTCGTCTCACTTATGGGGGACCTTATACTACCACTTACACACCCGAACCGCCTACACAAAGCCACCCATTTTCCGTTAACTTCCAATCACTTACCAATCACCATTTCACCCACACCTTCCTACACCGATGTGCGTGGAAGGGTTTTGGTTTTGGATTTTAAGAGTAACACCACCATATCGTTATTCCATGTACCACCCACAAACATAACGACCACGGTGGTATTGGTTTTCCCGAACCACCTACCGAAAGGCCCACATTAAACTCATTAAGGACACTAGCCCTTCTCCACCTTCTTCACCCACTCCACCTTCATCACCAACCTCCTTCGACCAATGGAGTCGATGGATCCTAAGTCTATCCCTCCTAAAAAAAAATTCTTAAACACCATTTCCATGGGGCCTTTGACTTATCAACATGAGAGTGAGGCCCTTCCTCTCTTCCCCTTCCTCGTATCCTCGAAATGATCAATGACGATACACCTTCAATTAATGTTCAATGTCGTGATGATGAATCCATACTCACTTACCTTGGTGTAGAAGACTCATATATTCATCGTCATTACCTTCTCTGAGACATAAAACATGTTGAATGAATCGACTATCGAGATCAACATTCACACTCAAGATGAAGACCCACACATCTAAAGATTGGTCAATATTTAGATGTTGTTGAACAAGAAGCCATCACTTCTTTTCTTAGAAATCATAACCACGCTTTCACTTGGTCTTACCTGCAACATGCTCGTATTGACCCCACCATCGTGGTCCATAATATCGTAACTATTCCCGATGCTAAACCCATCAAACAAAAGCGAGGAAAATGCACCCTCATTGCTCTTCTCATCAAAGAAGAACTTCAACACCTCCTTTCTGCTTTCCTTCATCTTACCCATTGATTATCCTCATTGGATTTATAACATCATACCTATCACTAAAGTGATAGGGGACTCTTACATTTACATGGACTTCCATGACCTCGACCTAGCCTTGGAAAGATGACTTTCCCTTACTCGGTATTGATCAACTAGTTGACCTTACCGCTGGTCATGAGATTCTATCACTCATGGATGGCTTCTCGGCTATAACAAAATTTTCCTTACCCCGTAAGATCAACACAAGACCTCATTCATCACCCCTTGGGAACCTTACCTTCGCTATCGAGTCATGTCTTTTGGCCTTAAAATGCCGGTGCCACATATCAACGTGGGCTATGACTTACATCTTCCATGATATCATGCATCGCATATTGAAATATTACATGGATGATCTCTTAGCCAAATCTAAACACCGCTTTGAAGCACCTTTCCATGTCCTCAAAACCATCTTTGACCATCTCATTAAATATTATGTTCACCTCTTCAAAGCCTAAGAAGTCTTCTTCAAATTCGGTTCTCTTTCAAGAAATCTCCTAGGCTTTACACCTGTAAACGTTTATCCGCAACCCAACAACAAAAGAAGATAAAAACAAATAATCTTCCAACACAATAGTTACTCATCTCCTTACGTGGTATAGAAGTTGACCCTAAAAATTCAAGGCCACTCTAGAAATGCCCCCACCTACCAACCTTAGACAACTCCATAGCCTATAAGGTAAGTTACACCATTCACCATTTCATTTCCCAATTATCTAATCGATGTCAACCATTTCATCATCTACTCAAGAAGGATGTCTCCTTTAAATGGGATGATGACTGTAACAAAACTTTTGAGGCCTTAAAACAATACATTCTCCAACCACCCATGTTCATTCCACCTAAAGACAATAAACCTTTTTACCTATATATCTTCGCTATGTACCACCTTCATTCCTTGGGAGCCATGCTCACCCATCCGCGATTAACAACATCGGGAGAATGTGATTTATTACATAAGCCGTACTATTTTGGACTATAAAACCCGCTTATAACCATCCCGAAAAACTTTTCCTAGCCATAGTTTTTGTTTCCACAAAACTTCACCGTTACCTACTCAACCACAAAACTTATGTTGTGACCAACACCGACCCTTACACTTCATGTATGCCAAACCTTATCAAAATCAATGTGACCGTGATGGCTTATGATTTTATCTAATCTTGACCTTGAATTTATTCATCAAAATTCCATCAAGGGCCAAGCCATCACTGACCAATTGGCTAACACACCTATTTCCAAAGGGATCAACCCTCTAATTTTGACTTTCTAGATGAGTCAATTGCTACCCTTCTCCCTTGATGAACCCCCTTACCAAATGACACTCTTCTTCATGGTTCCAAGTGTCGGGCGTGGGGGTGGGCTATGGTATTATCCTCATTCCTTTTGATGGTAAACCATGCCTTTGTCTTTCAAACTAGATTTTGACTACATGAACAATATCGCCGAGTACTGAAGCACTCGTGAATTTATTAGGTCTTCCAAACTACCTATGCCCTAGATGTCAAATCAATCAACATCTTTGGTGATTCTCAATTGGTCATCAACCAAGTCAATGGTATGTACCAATGTCGTCGAATGAGATACTTCAAAAGTATAAACATCATGTAGACAAACTTTTGACCACCTTTGACCAAGTACACCCTTTAAACCATCCCATGTTCAACCAACAAATTTGCGAGATACCATGGCCTCGCTTAGCTTCCCAAATACCCGCTTCACCCATTGATTCTAAAATATTTATCACCATACAATGACTCCAATTACCTTCTTATTTTCCTCATGATGTTTACTCCATCGAACCATCACCTCCAACCCGAGTGACCTTTGGTACAAACAATACTCCATCTACCTTTCTCTCTCCATCTTACCTCCTGACCTCACTCATAATGGACAATGTGCCTTCCTTAAAAAGGTCTCTCATTACATCATCTGGGGGGACTTCTCTATAAGCATGGCTTTGATGGTATTCTCTTACGATGCCTCACAAGTTCTGAAATTCCTTATACCATTAAGGACGGTTCATGATGGCATATTTGGGGTCACTTTAATGGCCTCATTGTTGCTAAGCGTATTCTTCACCTAGGCTATTACTTGCCAACCCTTAATAATGATTGTTGTGATTATATTAAACATTGTGTAAAATATCAACAACATTCCAATCTTCATCATACACCCAGTCATTCCTTACGGTCACCTGTGACCTTTGGTCGTTCTCTCAATGGGGTTTGGATCTTGTCAGAGAGATCAATCCCCATTCATCCCAATGCCATCAATGGATCATCACTGCTATTGAATACTATACAAAATGGGTGGAATCCATACCACTCATCTCCATGAAAGCCAAGAAAATACTTGAGTTCATCAATCATCACATCATTTGTCTCTTTGGTGTTCCTCATCACCTCATCACTAACAATGGAAAACAATTCAAAAACAAAACATTGCAAAAAAATTTGTGACGCTTTCGCATTCACCTTAATTTCTCATCACCTTATTACCCACAAACCAACGGCCAAGTTGAATCCACTAACAAAACCCTCAACAAGATTCTCATGAAAGTGGTTGATGATATATGGGAAGGATTGGCATATGCACATTCCTTTATCCCTATGGGCATACCACACTAATATTCACACTTCCACTATGCCACCACACCCTTTTCACTGGTCTACGATACAGAGGTTGTTCTACCTCTCAAAGTCTAGATCCCTCACTCTACATTTCTCTCCATGATATGCTCACTAAGCATGACTTTCATCAGACCGCTTTAGACAACTTAGAGTTATTAGATGAACGTCATCTTAATGCTTTGGATCACCTCAAGTTTACAAAAATGTATCAAACGTGCCTACGAAAAACGTGGTCACATGAATGAATCTTCTAAGTCGGTGACCTTGTCTTGAAAGAAAATCAACACGTAACCAAAGCGTAAAAAAGTAAACGGGAAAATTTGTTCCTAATTGGCTTGGACCATACATCGTGACTCATACCTATGGATCAGTCCTTATCATTTATCATCACTCGATGGTAAACCCAAACTTGAGCCCTTAACACCTTGCATCTTCGACCATTTTATTTTGACTTGTCATCCTACCTTACCTTTTGTCTCTTTCCATGCTCATCCCTTGAGCACAATCCACTCCATACACCTCACTAACGATTAAACAAGAATCATGAGAGTATCCGTCACTAGTTCTCTTCTCTTGAATATGTGTACCATGGCATTGCACATAGCATGATTCTCATGGATACTTTTTGTCTACCTTCGATGAGATCCCATGGTCGTTTCACCTTTCCTTTTGAAGAAGAGTCCCTTTTTCCACCTTGGTTTTTTCCATGACATCAAAGACCTTACATGGGACCAAACTCCTTGAGTCAAACTTCTAATACAAAGATGACTCCCTCAAAAGGACATCTTCCTCTCGAACAATTTTTGTTATAAATAGATTGCTCCCTCGAAGGACAACTATGTAAAACTCCATTTAAAAAAAAAAAAGAGCAACCAAAGCTTCCCACATTTATCAGCTTCATGAAGACCTCAAGGAGTTCACCTTTATTCATCCCATATAGACTTCCCACATCGATCATTCTATCAAAACAACAAACCTTTTTATCATGGACGTGCCCACCGTGATCTAGGTTCTCTTGCCCGAGGGGCCTACTACCTACACCATATACAAATTAACCACCTTTTACCCTTCTTACCATTCCCACTCCCAATTCCTATTTGCCTCAAGGGAATTCTTGAACTTAGCCATTTAGTGATCATGTGACTACTTTTACCATAGAAACAATAATCCCGCAATGTCTTAGGGTCTTTTATTTATCACCTCCTCCAAGGTATGATCTACTTGGTAGGATCCTACCCAATCAAGTGGCTTTATTTCCCCTCTTATCATTTAACCATCTTTGTTTACGTTTTGATTACCTTATCCAGACATGGTCCTCGATGCTTACTATCGAGGTAATCTCCCTCTTTCGCCACAATTGATGCCACCTACACCATTTTTCCTATAACCCAATCACACCTAACAACACCCCTACCATGCCTAAAACCTACTAACCCATAATCATACATTATCATATTCTTCCCTAGGTCATGGGAGAACTACATCGGCTTGAGGTCCCTTTTCGTCTGGGACTATGTAGGAAGCACTCCAAGGGTATGGGTCCCTTGGAGGATAGCTCAGCCATTTCGCTACCCTAAACAATTCATTTTCCATGTCCCTCATATTACATCACACCTCACTTAGTTTCCCTTTTATACCCAAAATTGGAAATTCAACCACATACATAACATGTTGTTTCATATTTTCATCTTTATCACCGCATACATTTATTACACCTACCATTTCTCTATCATAGATTCTACCACATTACATGTGACCCATATTATCATTCATTACACAACATAAAAATTACACCTTCACCTCCTTTCACCACAACCATGCCTAAACCAATCGACTCTATACATGCCTAAATAAACCTAGCTCTATCTATGCCTAAATAAACCTAACTCAACCATGCCTAAATAAACCTAACTCAACCATGCCTAAACTAACTCCGACTCAATCCATGCTTTAGACCTGACTCTATCCATGCCTAAATAGACTTGACTTGATCCATGCCTATGACCTAACTCTATCCATGCCTAAACCAACTGACTCCACCATGCCTATGACCTTACTCTATCCATGCCTAAATAAACCTAACTCAACCATGCCTAAAGACCTTGACTTGATCTATGCCTAAGCTGACCTTACTCCATCATGCCTAACTCACCTAGTTTCCATCCATATCAAAACAATAAATCAAAATCTCAACAATACACCACTAAATCAATATCTCATAAACACATCAACAAATCACATAATAATATCAAGTATCCCATCATATAAATAAATGTGTATCTCAAATATACATGTCTATCTCCTCATATCCATCATCTAAAAAAAAAATTGTCACGTAGTCGATCTCATATATACAATAAAATAATGAATCTATACAAAATATCTTCCGACATATATAGCCAAAATATGCTTAAAAATACAAAATATCTTCTCAAAACACGCAGTGGTATATATACCAAAATGACTATCATACATCTAAAAATAGGCATATCAAGCATCTCGATAGATGTCCTCCATCTTTGTATCACATGTACCCTCTGCCTGGGTTCCTGCCGGCACCCCACCTAGAGCTGGTCTCCGCCTCTAGTGGCCTCTCCCGATCGGGCCTCGAGCTCGCTAACCTCTTGTGTGCTCTCCACACTATGAGTGCGATCTCATCCTCTCACTAGAAACTCACAGTGCCATGTACTCTCTCGTAGGATAGGAATTCTATCCCGATCGCCATAAGTTGGTCTTGATAATATCTTACCTCACCAAGGGCATCCTAACCTGGATATAGGCATGGTCTTTATGATGGTCCCATAGGTCTCGGCCCCTGTACTCATACCCTACAAACCTCGCCCCGCACTACCTATGAACTCGGGACATACTCCCGGTGCTTTTGTGGTGGTCCCCCTTCCCCTGTGACTATATATGGGCTTAAAGGCCTCAATCGTGCTTTCAGCTATGGCCAATCGGCCTCAAACCCTATAACCTATGCTTGTAAGGCTGCCACCTGACCATCCCCCTCCTCTCCATCTCCATCTCCTCCACCCACCATCTAGGCCTCGCAAACCGCCACCTGTACGTGAAGGTCTATTACCTCTTCCTCGGAACCTCTAGTTATTTCTCGCAATATACCCAACTGGGTAATCAGCATAGCTACCTACCCTCGTAGGGTGTCTCTTTGCACCATGAGGGAGGCTAGATCCAACTACCCCGGGCCTAGGTGGTATGGCTCGTGTAATTATGTTGCCCTCCACGGTTTATACCTATCTCGCGACCCCCGCATCATCTATCTATCGGTCCATCGCTCTACTCCTCCTTCCTCCTACCCCGTGGGCACCGTAGGATGGGGAAGAGGTAGGGGCCTCTCCACATCATCTCTACAATACTATAGGAAAGGTGGAGGAATGTCCTATAGGAGCCCGAACTACCACTGGACTCGGTCTATCGGGATCATCTCATTCTCCCCGCACGGCTACCCTCGTATCCATCTCACCAACAGATCCTCGCTAGCTCATCATGCATCTGCCTATATGTGGGGAATCCCACATAAGGCGTCCATATAATGTCCACTCACGAAAACCCTCCAATAACTACTGTAAATAAGCCACATCATGTGTCGGCTTGCTCGCTCTCTTGTCCCCCATCGTAGGCACCCATCTCCGCACTCCCACTTGTACATGGCCTCGGAGGGCATCTTCTCAAAGCATACCTACTAGATGCACACCAACTATGTGCTAATATGCCCGATAGTGTAATAAAATGTACAACACAGGATGAACCTATGCAGCCTCCCATATGCCCACAACTCTCTCGTAGTTACACTGGAAAGGCCGACGCCAAGTAAAGTGGGTATCCTCTATAATCATGTCATGGAGTACCCCCATCAAAGAGCGGGAAAATGTCCACCCTCTCGTGTCCAGGCAGTGCAAAGTAGCACACATTGCCTCCATCAACAGAACCACTAGCCTCGCTCCTCTGGGATGGGCTAGGTACATCTCTCCATAGCGGATGCTAGCACTATGAAATGTCGATCGGCCATCCCTCACCAACACTGTCAACATAAGCTCCTCTCGAGGCCTCGTAGAGATAGAATAAACTCGAGTACCCAAAATGGGTAACCGTAGAATCTATAACACATCCTCTAGGGTGATAGTAATCTCACCCATCGCCAGGGGTGGAATGTGTTGGTCACGGCATCCCATCTATCGATGAGTGTGACCATCAAGCTGGGCTACCAAACCACATGTCTATATCACCAAACTCCACTCAAGCCCACTGTCCTCTATATGTCAGTAGCTCCTCCTGGTCACTAAGCCCCGCACACATAGTCCCCAAGTAGGCGCACCCTATCCCGCATGTGTAACTACGCTCTCCCCGCATCCAATCCAAGCACAACATTAATCCATATTTACCATTACCATATTCACCAATTATCCTTACCCTCCACCCTATTTTCACCCTACCCATCTCAACTCCATAACCCACATCACTTTTACACCCTTGTACCTAAAATCCTCACCAAGATCGGTTCATTCTAACCGACTCCGGTCATCCTTAAATCGGAATCACCACCGCTTGGTGACCACTACTAATTCACCTTTCCCAACCATGGTTACCACTTAATCGACATCTGCACCTGCTTGGTGACCGATACCGTTTGACCTAACCGACATCGCCAAGATTGACCAACATCGGTCATTGTCATGAAAAATCCCACGACTTCCCAAAACCCCCTTTTCTAAAACTCTCCCACCTACCCCTTTTATCCCACCTAAAATGACCTACACTACCCCGACCTCTACCCACCCCACCTATACCATTTACTACCTTCCCTTTCCTCTTTTTACCCACTATTTGTCCCATATCCAAAATTCATTTTTTCCCACACACACAAAAAAACAAAACCAAACAAACCTACAAATAACAATAATCAAAACCTCTAATCTATCTAAACAATATAGAGTAAGGCACTTACCTCGTCACACTACTTCCGTCTCGGTGACATGTCTAGCCACAGTGCCGGTGGTGCCCGATCCCTCTCTAGCCTCTGCCATCACCGAATACCTACTCGCAACTTCCAACCAATCAAATCTCTCACCCTACTCCCGTGTGTACCCACCGCTCACCAACCAATCACTTATCCAATCACCCCACACCACTATCCCGCTTCGTCTGACACACTTTTCTCTCTTTTCTCTCTTTTTTTCATTTTCTCATTTTACTTAATAACAAATGAATAACAAAAATGTAGATTTTTTGTTTTTATAACCAGCCCGACCTAACCGACGTTGGTTACCCTTGACCGCATTGGTCTCCTGCCCTCCCTAACCATCGCGGTTTCTATACCGACATCGCTTATCCATGACTAGCATCGGTCACCATCACCTACACACTACCTTCCATTTTTCCCTTTTACACTACCCTTCACCTTATCCTTTACCCCACCCTACCTTTACCCAACCCATTTACCTTACCTTTCCCGCCCTCATTATTTTACTCATCCCTCGGCCCCACCTGTGCCATGACCTAAATATTTGGACTTGGACCATCGTTATTGACCTTTGACTTCATGTGTTTGCGCTATACCTTGTGGCACTATTACCCGTGTTGTTGACCTAATGACCTTACCTAGCCTATTTTCGTGACCGTTTATCCTAACCCTACCTTTGGTGTACTCGGAACATACCTAAACGCTCCTACACCTAACCTATGTTGTGTTTTCTCGACCATATCCTATACCTTGATACTGGAATCACTTTAGCCTCATTTGGATAAGCCTATCGACCTTAGATGATGTACAATTTTCCTACTCTTCAACCTAGTAGCGTCTTGCGCTTTTATACGTGTGTGTACATTTGACTATTGCTACCTTTGACCACCGACCCATTACATAGATTTCCGTGTAGACCTTTATCCTTTTTTCCCAAGTTAACCACCTTCCCTTTTCCTCACATTCACCTTTTTTCAAACAACTCACCAATTCTACCTTTTGCCTCGTCATTCTTGGTTTGAGGGGATCACCTTCACCCTCATATGGGACAACCACATCTTATTTTTGTTAGCGTCTTTACCAATACAAGCTACGCAACAAAAAGGGGAAAAATGTGTAGACACTAAAATTAGGTCACACTCCCCTTTGGTCCCTCAAAAATAAACACCTTCATCCAATTCACCTAGCCATGGCCCCCTTCACCCCAATAATATTAATTTAATTAAATTAATCCATTATCCTCATCATATTTATTATTTAAATATCTTAATTTAAATTTAATTTCTACACATACACCTCACTTATACACCTCATCAAGTTAATTCACCTAAGACCTATTCTTAGTAAGTTGCCATAACTAACCAAGACTTACCCAAACCCTAAAAATCAATGCCTACATTCCCTCTAACCACATTCCCACATGCTTACAAGAGGCTCCCAATCTAATCCATGGGATAATGACACAAGATCCAAGGAAATCGTGGAGGATCTCCGTAAGTTTAGTAAACCTAGGAAATTCCACATTGAATGACGCGGTTACCCCTAACCATCGTTGCGGTTAAGTCGGAACCACCGCCGCTTACCCTTTTGAACCCCAAAACAACCTTATTCTTGAGGTTGGCAGTAAAAGGTTGGAAAGAGACTTTTGGAAGAGGTTAGCAAAGCATTAAAACATCTCGTAGAGATAACACATCTTCAGAGAGTGAATTCTGAGAAAAACACACATGCAAGAGAGGAGATCAAGCATCTTTTCCCGCACAACCACTCTAACAAAAATCTGACCTAGCCAAGCAAAGAGGAATGTACATGCAGCCCATGCAGAAGCTTTCCTTCAGTTGGTGATCACTTACAGCCTTCAAACCTCTCATTAGCACCTCCATCCTTCACTCACATGCATTCAAGACCAGAATCCCAATAAGTATAGTGCCATACTTCTCTAGTTTATTTTCATTTCATCATTATTTTAACATCTATTGTTTACCTAGCCACCTATTGACCTTCTCCAACACTTCCACCTCCATATACCCATTAAAACCTTGTCAAATCCTACCCCACTACCTAATACCTCATCCCAACTAATGAAATCCTTCATGTAATCACAAAGGAGACCCAAACCTCATTCTATAACATTCCCAGCTTTTCCATAGTAACCAACGCTCACACCCCTAACCGTCATCGGTCACCCTCAACCGCATCGGTCTATGTATTATCCAATACAACTCTCGAATGCTGACCTACCCACCCAATTTCCTCTAACCTCACTCACCTATGATTTACCCGAGACCTCTTGTCGACTTGTAGAGACCTGCAACCGGGCCATTTTGACCTTTGATCCTATTCTAGCCTAGCCTCGTTAGATTAGATCTATTTCTTATTGTGTTTCAAGTGAGATACCTAAATCATTTTGAATTACAATAGGATTTACTTTATTTACCACATTAAATTGTTTAAAACAAAGGAATGACATCCATTTAGAAAGTATCACACTTCTTGGATCTAGTAAACGCTAGGCAATTCACTCGCACATATTATTTAATTGCTTTTTGTGGTCTTGCTTTTCACTACAGGGTAGTTCCTCCTAGCCAAAAGGAAGTCCTCACGATCAGCTATGGATTCGGAATTCATACTCGAGCAACAACCCATCAACCAAAGATTTGAACAGTATTCCTCCTATGCCTATTACCCTATTTGTTTCATCCATACTTTAAAGAAATGTCTAAGAATCAGGTGAAACAGTCATATCAAAACTCTCCACTTGGATTGAGGGGGAATTCACCAATAATGAGTTCAAAGACTACCTACAAACTCATGGGATTCATCAACAAATTCCTCCTCCACACATACCGCAGTGTAAATGGTGTTGTTGAGAGAAGAAATTATACTATCATGGAAATGGTGTGATGCATGATCGACGACTCTAGACCTTCAAAGACATTCTAGGTAGAAGTAGCAAAGACAAAGAGTGTATTTTTTTAACAGAGTTCCCATGGTTACTCTTGACGAAGTAACACCACAAGAAGCATGGTCAAATCAAAAGCCATTTATTGCACACATTAGAGTATTCGGATGTAAAGCAAGTATGTACATACCCAAGCAAAATAGAAATAAATTGGACATGAAGTCACGAAACTCATATTCATTGGGTACAAAGAAGAGACTCTTGGGTACAAATTGATGGATCTAAAGACTAGAAAATTTTACACCAAAGTAGATATGTTGAGGTTTTTTACAAGAAGGAAGCGAGTCTCCTCCTCCGGACTCACCTAATGTAGATTCTTCACCGGTTATAAAAATTGAATCTGATGTTCCCATAGATGAGGAAAGTGATGATGGGGATGATGGTGTTGATCTCGATAGAACCATGATCTACGGGAACAGCTTCAAAGATATGCCCAAGTGGTGTACTAGCACATTACAAGATGCAAGAATAGATGCTCTACTAGATACATCCACCCCTGGACCACGGACTCGCATTAAAGCAAGAGAAGAAGTTAACTTCACTTTAATGAGTAGAGTTATTGAGTTTGATGATCCCTCTATAGTCCAAGAAGCCCTACAGTCAAAATCTTAGAAAGATGCCATGGACTCTAAATATCAATCAGTAATGAAAAATAACACTTGGCATCTTGTCAATCTTCCACTAGGGAAGAAACCCATTAAATGCCGATGGATATTCAAAACAAAGTACAAAGTAGATGGGACAGTGGAAAAGTACAAAGCAAGACTTTTAGCAAAGGAGTATGCACAAAAAGAAGGAATTAACTATGAGGAGACATTTACTCCCATAGCTAAGATCAAGATGATCAAGATGATCTTTTCTCTAGCTTACATAGTTTGGTTGGAAAGTCCATCAAATGGATGTAAAAAGTGTCTTCCTAAATGGAGATTTACAAGAAGAAGTCTACATGACTCAACTTGAGGGATATGTTGTACCTGGTCAAGAAGAAAAGGTATGTAGACTAAGGAAATATTTGTATGGTCTCAAATAGGCATCCTGCATGGTACATCAAAATTATGAGCATCTCATACAACATGAATTTGTTAGAAATCCATACAACCCTAATCTCTACCTCAAAAAGCAAGGGGAGAAGATTGTGATTGTCCTTTTCTATGTCGACGATCTAGTCATCACTAGTAGTTCAGTGAGGATGATCGATGCAACGAAGAAAGATCTTAATCAATCATTCGACATGATAGATCTCGGGCTTATGCGCTATTGTCTTGGATTGGAAGTATGGAAAAAAGAGAATCACATATTTATTTCTCAGATGAAATATACCAAGATGACGCTTGATAAATTCAAGATGGTGGATTGCACACCAATTGCTTGTTAGTGTAGGTTTTTATTTATTTATTAGGATAATTCTTACACTTGTGTTAGCCCTACACTTGTTGGGTTAGCTTTCTTAGGTATACTCGTTGTGTGGAGTTAGTTTACTAGTTGTGTTGAGTTAGCTTCTTAGTTATGTGGAGTTAGCTTACTATTCTTTTGGAGTTAACTTAACTATGAGTATCGATTCATCGGGAGTTCTTCACCACTGATTTAGGTAGGAGTTTCACTTCCCTCCTCCTATATGTACATTTTTCTTATTGAGTAATTTAAATCATTTTATTGTAATGTATTGAGCATTATGGATTATGATGGATTTCCATATATGGTATTTTAGCTCTTCTATTTTGCAAATCTAATGTGGTGTGATATTATCATCTGAGATCGCAGCTTGTAACAATCTTCTTGTCATCCCTTTCATGGTATTAGAGTTATAGATGATGTATACATCCATCTGTAAGTTTTTCTTTACAAACAAGGGTTTATTATTTTCATGTATTTGTAATTTTTTAGAAATTTTATGCAACATGAATTTTTATTCAAAATGGAGTGCACCATTGGATTTGCAAGGTGTCAAAACCCTAGAATCGATTATAAACTCGACCATGTTTTGAGATAGTCAAATTTGGGTGCATTCTTTTATCCATTGGATATAAGCGTGTACCTTCTAGACGCATTCTTTTACCCTCTGAGTATTTCAATTTTGGATGTAGTCTTTTATCCATTGATGTAGATTTGTACCCTTTGGGTGCATTATTTTATCCATTGGATATAAGTGTGTACCTTCTGGATGCATTCTTTTACCCTCTGGATATTTCTGTTTTGGATGTAGTCTTTTATCCACTGGACGCAAATTTGTACCCTATGGGTGCATTCTTTTATCCATTGGATATAAGTGTGTACCTTCCAAATACATTCTTTTACCCTTTGGATATTTTGGTTTTAGATGTAATTTTTTATCCATTGATGAATATTTGTACCCTCTGGGTGCATTTTTTTATCCATTGGATATTGACATGTACCCTCCGGATGCAATGATTTACCCTCTGGAAATTTAGGTTTTGGGCACAGGATTTTATCCTTTGGTCGCAAGCTTGTATCGTGTGGATGCACTCTTTTATCCTTTGGACATTTCAGTGTCACGTGTACCTTTTTAAAAAAGATCATCATTAAAATATCATTTTAATAGAAAAACCTTCTAGAGCTCATAACTTTTGATCTGTAGCTCGGATTAAGGTGATCTTTTTTAAAATTGTGTATTTTTTCAAGATATACACATTGGTGACATTTTTATACACATATTTCAAATTTAAAAGGTACTTTTACTCATTGTAATGTTTACATGCACTCAATTATAAAGTGTCAAATTTGGGAGGGTGTTGTAATCACTTGTGGACGCAATTTTAGTTGAGCCCGACATCCTCAACTTTTGGGTGTTGCATTCTTGTATCTATGGGTGTATGAATTTATATCTCTCTTTTTGTTGAGATATTCTAGATCTATATTTTTGACACTTTATTTTTGGCATGTTGACAGTCTCTCTTGTGGGGGAGCTATTCTGGTGAAGCCCAGTGTTAGTTTGTTAGTGTTCGAGTAGTTGATTTTGGCAACTCATACAGATCTGTGGTGTCACTCTACCCATTCAGCAGTATGGGAGGGTATGGTGTTGATACTGATTCTTTGGGTTTCGTGTCCTTACCTTGTTACATGTTGATATTGCTTCTTGGTTTCATGTCCTTGCCTTGTTACCTTGGCTTTTCTTGGATCGTGGCACTCCTATTTATTTGGATCTTGTGTCCTTGCCTTGTTGCCTTGGTTGTTCTTGGATCATGGCACACCTATTTGTAGCAGTTGATCAAATTATGTTTGGTGTTTTTTTACTTTTAACATCACTCCAATGATAATCTCCTTGCATGGATCTATTCTGGTGAAGCCCAAAGTGTCGAGTTATTTTTGAGTTCTATGATCGAGCAAAGGTGATTCGACCATAATGCGTACTCAAACTTCTTCAGCATTGTACAAGTTTTTGGAGTCGAGCTTCTTGGGATATCTTGCAGCGGGATTTTTCTCTCTCTACTTTGTTATTATTGGTTTTGGGTACCTTGCGGTGTCCATTTTTCCCAATTGTTGTACGTGGGTACCTCATCAAGCCTTGTTGTCGGGACCCACCTTCTTTTTCACCCACCTAAGCTATGCTTACGGGAGGGTGTTAGTGTAGGTTATTATTTATCCTTTTATTTATTTATCAGGATAATTCTTACACTTGTGTTATCCCTACACTTGTTGGGTTAGCTTGCTTAGGTGTACTAGTTGTGTGGAGTTAGTTTACTAGTTGTGTTGAGTTAGCTTCTCAGTTATGTGGAGTTAGCTTACTAGTCTTTTAGAGTTAACTTAACTACCAGTATCAGTTAGTGGTAGTTCTTCACCACTAATTTAGGTAATAGTTGCACTTCCCTCCTCCTATATGTACATCTTTCTTATTGAGTAATTCAAGTCATTGTATTGTAATGTATTGAGCATTATGGATTATGATGGATTTCCATATATGGTATTTTAGCTCTTCTATTTTACAAATCTAATGTGGTGTGCTATTATTATCATCTGAGATCGTGGCTTGGAACATTGTTCTTATCATCCATTTAATTACTACACCTATGGAGAACAGATTGCAATTATCTCGTCCAGATCCATCTCCCGAGGTAAGTGTCACTCTCTATCTCTGCAGCTTGATTGGGAGTCTCATTTACCTAACATACACTAGACCAAATATCAGCTTTGCAGTGAGCTATTTATCTAGGTTCATGCAGGGAACCCAAAGTTTTCATTGGAAAGCAGTGAATGCGCATCTTAAGATATCTCAAAGGATCAAGTGGATCTTGGTCTAGAATACAAGAAGAATGACAACTTCTTCTTGTCGGGATATTCGATTCAAATCATGCAGTAACATTAATGACGAAAATCCACTTCTAGATTTTTGTTTTTATGGGATCTGACCAATATCATGGGAAGCAAGAAACAACACTTTGTTTCTCATTCTTCCATAGAATTGAAGTATTATTCAAGGAGAAGCTGTTTATGAAGTGATTTGGCTACGCCTCATACTAGAAGGACTTGGAATACCATAGGACAAACCAAACACCATGTATGTTAAAAATGAAGGTGTTCTCAAACTTGTTCATAATCCAAAGTTGTTTCATGAAAGAACAAAACATATTTAAGTACATGTTCATTTCATAAGCGAGCATGTGTTGAAGCACAACATTCACTTCAATTTTTTCTAACAAATTTGAACAATAGGTAGATATCTTCACAAAGTCACTTACACGTGACAAGTTTGAGTTGTTCAAAGATTTTCTCTCCTCGTCCCTTAAGACAATACACAATTAAGGGGGATGTTAGGTCAATTATTATTTACCTTTATTAATTATGCATTATATATTAATTAGTTTGTTTATTTATTGGTTATATGTTATATTTCATCATAAGCATATGATTTTATTTATTATACATACGGATGTTGTTATATTATTTTAACAATATTATTGTCACTATTCATTTGTGCTTCCCGTATGATATTTTGAAGCTATTGTAATCAACGATATTGTTGTTACAACTATGTAACTTATTTTCCTCTAAGTATTCAGGTTGTAAAATACCTATAAGTATTGCGATTACTACCAATGTAAGTTGGTTGATTGAGATTAATATAATTTATCAAGATTCCACCCTGTTGCTTAATTTACAACTACATCTTAGACCCAATAGTTTTTTTTTCAGTGCGGAATTGTGCCCTAGGTGGCTCTTGTGCATGTCACACTTAATAGCGAAAAAACATCTAGATGTAAGGAAATGTAATAGATGTGTGTGTGGAATAGAATAGATTCCCCTCCTATGAAGTGTATGCATAAATACAATCCCTTCCCCTAGAATGGATGCTTTGATGATCTTCAACAACCTTTAGATGTAACCTTAGGTGGTGATAGCTAATGCTTAGTGCTTGGTCCTTTATTATGATCACATAACTTTATATTTATATGATTCCCTTACTTGAATTTCATAATTAACCCCAAAAATATTGACTACAAAAAGATAAGATTCTCAAATGGATAGAAATGACCCAAAAGAGGTGAGTAAAGTAAAAATAGGTTGGGAGCACCTGGAGGGGATAAGAGCGCCTAACGCTGGAATTCTCGGTTGGGCATTGGTTTCAGGACTCGGAGAAACTAAAGGGTCCAAGACAGACTAAGAAAAAAGGTGTGTAAGACCAAAATTGGTAATGGAAAGAAAGCAAAGATGGCCAAAGACATGGGTTAATTCATACTTTTCTTACTTACGAATCATATGATAGTAGTATGTAATCAAGACTAGACAATTACCTAAAGTGTGTGACTTAGTGTCTACAACACCCCGACTTGATCCCAGAAGATCCAATAGTCACACAATTTTCTCGGTCACAAGAAAGATAGTTTCCTCTTCATGTTTATTAGGTTTCTAGTTCGACATAGTCCATGATCAATTACGAAATTAGCTACGTATTGTATCCCTTCTTTTGCACTTAGGGTTCCAATTTCTATTTTCTTATTGTTTAGGTTAGATTTATACTTTATTGCTTTATCATTTCCTTGTGACTCAAATTAAGGTTTCACAAATTCACATATTTGTTAAATAATTTGGTGAACCCGACTCATTCAAACACTCTTAGGGTCCTCATACTTTCATTGCTCTCATTTTCCTAGGATCTCATCATGGATAGCTTCATTTATGATTTATTATTATCTAATCCACGATTCTCGAGCTAAAATTATTACTCTCTTGGTTAATACTCACATCCCTTCTACTACTAATCCGCATACGCTTTATTAGACATTTATGGATGCATTTTATCGTAAGCTTACTTTTCCATCTACTATAGATGACATTTTTTTGTTTACAACAATGATACACATATTTATATACGAGTATGAATCAATAACTTGGGTGTTAAGTGCACTTCATCGATAATGGACCCGAGATCAATCTTTTTCCTTTATCATTCATTCATAATAAATTCATTTCCATATATAATCTTAACCCAACATCTATTTCTCTCTGGGAATATGATTTTACTACGCGTCCATGCCTCGGCACTATTGTTTTGCTTATCATAGTTGGGTCAAAAATGGTTCTTACAATATTCTTTTTTATGGATATCCCAATATCACATAAGTACTTGATCCTTCTTCACATCAAACACTTAGGGGGCATCATGTTTATTATTCCCCCCTCCTCGCATTATCAGGTGTCTCGAATTTCTATTATGTCACTTTATGCTTTAGATCTAGTCTTTGGCATGCATCTTACACATCTTGATACACGTGTATCATCATTACCTAGTGATGCACTCTTGTGCTAGGGTTCACACTTAACTATTGAGGGCATACTACATCTATAAACCACACACACTACACACTTCACACTCAGTGTATTCACGACGCATCTTTCTAGCACATATTCATCACAACACACTACCTTATGATGCACTCTAGTTACATGGTTCATATTCGAATGCTGAGGGTATAAATCTGAAATAAACCTCACCACAATCACTCTCTACACTCTATGCTTTGTAGATCATATCTTTCTAGTGCACAAAAATTTAAACAATTTCCTAATGATACACTCTTGTTCTATGGTTCATTCTTGACTATTGAGGGGGAATTTATAATTGAACCTCATCTCATATTTCTTCCATACACACTCAGGGGGCATGCTTCCTCTATCACATTCACATTGCATTCCATTCCATCTCACTCATTCACACCATACTACCTATCTTATTTTCATTTATTCTTGCTTGCTTATACTCACATGATACACTTTTTTACTATGTTATATAGATACATCGTATATCATTATATTTTTATATACACATGTGTGTTTAGTTGTTATCTAGTTGTGAATGTAGAATTTACACATATCATAACACGTAGCATGGATAATTTTCACTGTACCTCTTACCAAATTCCTAAGGCTCCTATGGGCATCTACTATCGTATATACTACACATGATAGTGTTTCATTTTGTATTACTTCATATTTCTTACTAGCACAATACTCTATATCAGATCATACATGTTTTGACATATTTTCTATCTTTCTAACATCCTAACAAGGTGTGTCATGTGCCACATTTTCTTTACATGTACTATTTACCACCATGGTTATATGATACTTTGTTTGTTATTGTTTTCCATTGCTTGTCATTATATGTCATTATTTGTGGGATTTACCCTATGTCTTGCTTGTTCATTTCTTGTATGCTTTTGGCCACTTCATTCCTAATTGTCTTGTGACATTGTGAGTAATGTCCCATGTTTGAAATGTGCTTTCATAGTCTACATGTCTTCTTGCTTACTAACTTATATTTTTTCATCTATATGCGTATTTGTCTTGTTTTCACTAACACATGTTTCCAACCACTTTGTTTACATGTGCCTTGGTTTCTACCAAGCACATTCCCTCCCCTATAAGGTATTAGTTTCAAAGATAGTTTATGGTCCTCTCTCGTTGGGCTACATCCTCTAAGTGATTTCACATGCACCCCAAATGAGGGGGACATACGTTGGGTGAATCATTCACCCCATTCAACAATACACAATAATAGTTCAAACCTTCACACTAAAGGAACAACAAGAGTCTACAATATTAAAAACAGCCATGAATCTAACTTGGTTCCCGAGTATAACACAAACGCTAACACCTAGATACAGACATGAGTGCTTGGGTGCTCCTAACCCTTTTTAGGTGCCTATGACTAGGGTGTAGTTACATATTTTTTCTCATATCGACATAGTTTTCAGCAATCAAATGCATGTTATCTCCTTTTTCTATTTCACATTTGGATCAAACTTGAACAAATCAAGATCACACCATCTGTAGTGGTGTATAAATCATTGGGAAGTAGTTAGGGTTGGAGAATAACACTATACCTTTCTCCCCAATACTTCTTTTTTGTGGCATGAGATCACCCAAAAACTCAAACTTAGCATGAGATCGCCCAAAAAAATTGTTCTTATACAACATTTTCAAGATCCTTTCTATTCTTTTCACTCATCGCAAATCAACGTGTTCCTTTTCACATTTTTACACATGTTTTACACGTTTGGATCTAATTTTTCATATACACACATTTGACTACTATTTTTCTCTTTTCAGTTCCATCCTTATGGGAAGCAACAATCACATCATCAAGAATTAAGCAACAATGTGCAACATATACACATACACTTTCACCATAGGGTCACTTCCTATTATCTAGGTTCCACACTTCATTTTTACACTTTTTCTTATCTCCTCGACACATTTTTCACCATTTATCTGCATGGTTATCAGGTACACATCTCTTATCTATTTTATCTTATCGATTATTCACTCAACAACATAAAGTGGGGGAAAATGTAGACACGCAATCACACACTTGGGTACATTTCTAGGGCTTGATCACATACCATTATTCATATGATTCCTAAGTGAGAAAACTAGTAATTAACATCTCTCTTTAGCCTCTTTCTTTACTTTCTTGTTTTCTTTGTGGTCTTACACACCTCACTTCCTAGTTTGACTTTCACTGCTTCATTTTTATTGGCTCCTAACACTAGCGCCCAGTTCCCTTGTCCCCTCTTGGGGACCCCGCCTCTTTATATCTTACTTGCATGTTTTGGGCCTCTTTTATCTTTTGGGAATCTTGTTTTCTTGGTGTTTGGCCTTTTAGATGATAATTAAAAATTCAAACAAGGGAATCATATAAATACAAAGCTATATGATCATAATAAATGATTAAACTCTAAGTATCTATTATTATCACCTAAGGTTACATCTAAAGGCATTCTAAAAGCATCAAAGAATCCATCTAGCTTCATTCAAGGGACAAGGGATTACATTTTATACATACACACATAGGAGGGGAAGTTCATTTTTCCATCCACACATTTATTACATTGCTACATCTAGCTAGCTATTGTTCGTTATTTGGTGCATCTTACACAAGATCCACCTAAGGCATTATTCTACACACACGCACAAAACTACATGGATTTAGAAATGTAGTGCGGTTCCCATTATAAGTTCACTCAGCTTAGGTAACCGTCGGGTCAATATGACTCCCCATTTGCATCTTTTTATTTTTGGGATTTGATGTGTTTTGCAGTGAATTTTCTTTGTAGGTTTCAAGTGAACTCAAGTGATCAACTAGTGATATATAGGTGACGAAAAGTGACATTCGAAAACATCTTGCGACATAGAATAAATCACTTTCTCGATAGTTTTTACAAATCATGAGTACCTACATGAGGTCTCTAGTACCTAGGCCCCCGACCCACTTAGGTGTCCCAATACAAGAAGATCCAACATCATAAATTTTTTTGGGAATAGTAATGATAGTTTCCTCCTTCTATTTATCAATTTTCCAATTCAAAGGCAGTCTAGGATCAATTGTGAATTCAAATAAGTACCTTATCCCTTCTTTTACACTTAGGGTTCCATTTTCCATTTGCTTATTACTTAGGTCAGATTTGTACTTTATTTCTTTATCATTTAGTTGTGACTCTGCAATTAAGGTTTCACAAATTCACATATTTGTTAAATCAATGTGAAGGATAAGGGAGAATCAATAATGAGTACAATATAAGAATTCATCAAAGAGATCCCTTACAAATTCATTATAAAACACAATCAAAGGAGCTTTATGTAATATCTCAAAGAATAGTTGACTTGTGTATTCAAGAATCGATATGTTTCTCGATGAATTTTCATCCTGATTCCCTTTACAAACTCATCAAACTCCAAAATTTATTCACTAACATGGAAGAGAGAATGTTCCTAGTAAGATTATAGAAGTGTAAGTCATCTGTGAGACTTTCCTTACACCTCACTATTTCCCTGAAGATCCAAAATTGATGGAATCACTAGATAAGTTTAGAAGATTCAAGATGGCAAGATACTTGGAACCAATATTTTAAAAATGATTTTTAATTGTGTAGGTTTCCTTGGTGACTAACGATTTCATTTCTCATACAATCGAGATTGGTATACTCTTATCCCAATGGGTAAGGCACTAATCATAGGTGTCATGTTGAATCCATGTGTAATATTTTATTTATGTATTGCCATGTCATTTTCTAAGTGGGCTCCACATGTACCCACTTATTTAAGATATTTGAAATAATTTATTTAAGTCACTAGAATTATAAACTTATTTTAATAAAGTGACTTAACTTTATTATTAAAAATGTTAATTTATTAATGTGACTTAATTAATTCCTAATGTGATGTCATAAGAAACCCTAACTACTTTGTAAGCAATTTTTTGCTTATTTGTAGGGACTTTTGGAGAAATGAGTCAATATTATTTGTAGAATGAACTAATGAGAAACTTTATGTTCTTGTGCAAAGAGGAATAAAGGAACATTTATGGAGAAATTTATGTCTTGTACTTGTTTATTTTCTTAAGCATTTATTATTATTATGTTTAATGAATGTGAAATCTCTTTCTCTTTATGGATTTTACACATTTTATTCAATTGTCACTCATTTATTCTACTGTTTTTTAAGTTAAATTCAAGTTTATGATTTGCATTTGTTTAATCTTACATGTACCCTTTTCTTGTTTCCTCAACTATTATCTCTCACTTCCCTTTCACTTCTTATTCCTTTCATCGTCTTATCCACTTCCTTTCTTACCAAAATTCGCCAAGTATAATTTTAAATGTATAGTAGTTTATACAGTTTTGGTTTTCAATAAGGGTAACCTCACCCATCATTGAGGAGGGACTCTATCCCCTTTACAATGTTGTCATATTTTTTACACAAATAAAATCATATGGTAATAAGAGAAAATATGTGTGAAGGAAGGGCTAGCTGGAGGTCGAGGAAGACTAGAGCTATGTGAATAAATATGTGTAACTAAAGGTCCATTAAAATGACTAGAGTTATGTGAAGAAGTGTGTGAATTCAAGGACCTATCAATAGATATATGTGAATTAGTGTGTAAATCTAAGGATTTATCAAAAGACCTAGGAGGATTAGAGATATATGAATCAATGTGTGAATTTAAGGACATGTAAAACAACCTAAGTGGATTAGATCTATGTGAATATAAGGACATATTTGTAGGTGTATTAGGAGTGGGGATAGAGGATATGAGAGAAAGACTAGATGTTAGGGTAATGAGCCTCAAAATAGATACCTTAAATAGTAACAACATGTTGATTATGAATGAACTTGATACATTGGTGAATAATTAATGGGATAGCCTTAAGGGCACATAACCAAGGAGACTGCAACATAAGGTACCATAGCTAAGAGAACTAGAAACCAAGAATGAAATTGGTGTGGTAATAGGACCAACAATGATAGGTAACATGATATAATGATAGCAAGGATCAAAATCATATGTAATATTCCGAGAAGAGATACCAAGAGATTGAAGCAATGACCAGGAACACACATTATCTTTGTTGTGTGGATTAACTAATTGATTTCACTTTTATTATGAATATCTTATTTCATTCCCTTTAAAATTTATTATGTTCTTTACATATATAAAAGGATGAAATATTTCAATACAATGTTATTCTAATTTATTTAACTTCCAAAGATTAATTTCCCAAATTAGAACAACACTTTACAAAGTGACTATTGATTTGAAAACTATCACAACACAAAGAAATAATTTCACATAACTTATTATGTGATGATCTGGGGATTCTAATTTATCTAAATGTAAGAACATGAATTACACATAGCTTAATATGTAAGCATCTAGGGATTCTAATTTATCCGAATGTAAGAACAAGTTGATCTAGAACTAGAAATGCCTCATTGCAAATATGGGCACTGAAACTTCACCTAGTCAAAACCGTATAACTAAGTCGTGGTCGTCTTTATGGTCTTAATCATTTTATACATTCTTGGACCTCCTTGGATATAGATCCTAAAACTTGATGTGTGATTTTCTTTTTTGGAAATGAGTGGCGTTATTTGTTAGTATTCTTTGCCCATCTTGGAAATGCCTCTATAAATCTGATCAAAGCCTCATAAAACAAGATGGAGTTCTATAAAATAAAGCTAGGTGGATTATGGGTACCCTATGTACCATCAATGTTCCCGATAATCTAAAGAGGTATCAAACCACACATCATTCTCTTATCATATGATATCTATTGTAGTGAAATCGGTGTTTGACAACTATGCTTTAATAATGTTTTATCTTGAGTTTCACACTTTCTTGAATATTTGGGAAGGGTCACTTTGCATGCATGTGGAGAGAAGATGGAGACTCTTGGGTATAGAAGGAGACTTCAAACCTATAGAGGGTATTTCCCTAATGGATTTCCATCAGTTACTTCATTGTTTAGGGATCAAAGAGTGCCTTTTGTGCTTGTTTTAACTTGAGGAGAACATAAAGTGTCAGGACCTAGAATGAGGTACAATTGACTTGCTTATATAGGATTCTGATGATTGTTATGTCATAAAAGGCCAACCAAGGGGAATATTAGACCATATGAAGATGATGCAATTGAAATTTTGAGTGCACAATGTTTCGATGTGTAAGACTATAGATACATTTTTACAAATCAACCTAAACTAGAGGTCTTGACATGAAGGGGAAAACACAATTTGGCTTTCTAGGTCAGAGGATAATTGTTTTTAGATACATTTTATGCTATAAAATATTAGGAATTAATGATATAAATGCATGTAAAAATAATAACATACTCAAGAGTTATCAAAGTATGCTAAGAAAGAGTGAGGAGAGTGTCTTCACGCATGCAAGCATGTAATATCAAGATTAGCATTGTTAAAGGGTAGATTTCCAAATCTCGAGTGACTACACTAATACACCATGTATAGAGACTTGATGAATAGAGACATAAATAGATCGTTATCCAATTTTATGCACATGGAAAAATTGGAAAATAGGGCCTTATTACAATCAAATCACGACATTGGTCCCAGGGACCCACTTCTGGTCAATAGTGTCAAATCAGGAATAAAGAGATGACTCCTCGAGGAGCTTGTGCCTTGTCCTAACTCGGTCATAACTCAGATCACAAGCCTTAGATGAGTTCATGAGTAGGAAATGTAAGCTCAGTAACTGAGTTTGGCTTGTCGTAAAGGAATCTCGATAGGAGCGGAGGATGTTTCGATGGTTGGCTCATTGAGGCAGAGAAATGATGAGCTCGACCCGGTTTAATTCAACATGGAGAGATTGATGCTTCCTTGTTGGAATATGAATTCAGTTTTAATGACTCGACGAAGACAATAGCTGCCTCAAGATTTGGTCGAGCTTCTTCCATGGAAGAGAGTTTCCAAAATGAAAAGGCGAGACAACTCAACTAAAACTTTATCTCGTTCTTCTACTACAGCGGCAAGATTTTACAACAACTGATCACGACTATGGTCGCATGCAACCAGAACATCAGGATCAACACCAACGGTTCCTTGGGATCACCTTGCAGCACTGCATTGTCATAATCAACTCTCTCTGGAGGCCACTCATTTTCTGAGATAAGTTTACTTCTCTACCCTGTAGCTGCTGCGTATAGCCAATTACTTCCTCACGGCACTTTCCTAGGAGAATTTCAGTTCTACGCTCAAAGCGGCCAAGCATTCGATGCACAGGCATGTTGCAGTATAGAAGAGTTCTTTTGAACACTTCCAACAAGTAGGTTGTCCAACTATGTTTTTATCTGTTCAAAGATCAAATGCATCCTCAAATTTGGGATTTTCCTTCAAGATATTTTTATGAAAATCGATTAAGTGACAGTGAGAGTGTTACCGGGAGACTTGATGAAATTTATTACAAAGATTCTCTATCGAGATCTTACTTGTTTTACGATGTAACTCATGGAAGTGGATCTCATAGAGGTGGAACTATTTCATATCAGAATATTCATGGAGCATAATTTGCTTTGCAATTATATGAGCATCTTCAACGAGTCACTAAGTTGGCAAGCATAAAGGATTCTGTCAGAATTATCACACCTTACAAGCTACAGCTGAAATGTTTGCACCGAGAAAATGATGTCTCCTCACGCTGAGTGGAAAAGTGGAAATCGGTGGCCATCTGTCCAAAATGAAATATGGCCAAATGATAACAAAACCCCACACTCCAATCCCAGACGTGGGAAATAAGGTGAGCAATGCCAAGTGGGTTTTCGTGGATGGCAAGCCAAGGAAGAAATTCCACGTGGGGGAGATTCGAGCAGCACCGCCAAGTGGAAATTTTGGGATGGAAAACCATGTTGTTCACTCCGCATAGGGGAGAAATCCGATCAAACTGCCAAGCGTGGAGATTTGACGATGGCAATCCAACATCAGACTTCCGCACGGGCCATGTAAATAGGATCAGAGCACGTTGTGCAAGTCAAAAATGACGCCAGGTTGGAGGAATGAGTCAAACGCCGAGTGGAGTGGCGAGTGCATGGAGATCAAAGGATGCGTGTTGCATGGACTATGGATTGGGTTTCATAGATCATACGAGAAAGTGTCTCCTTTCATACAAATCCGCCCTTGTTAGGATTCCACTGAACTTTCAGACTTTGAATCGGCTAAGATAGCTCCACGACCTTCTCCTCATCCTCTGTACAGTTCTGAGCATTCGGTGGTTGTGAGAAAATCCCACGCACAGCATGGCATGTTGCAGTATAGTAGAAGCCGTTTTTAGCGCTTCAAGCAGACAGCTAGAAACAAATATTCACTGCCGTATACGATGGATTGGAGTCACACTATTCAAGGCTTCATAAAATTTTCCCGAGTTAGGAGATGGAAGTTTAAAATGGTGCAGAATGAAATGATTCATATTGCTCAGCATGTTTTCTCCTAGAAACGAATTGAATGTGAAGGTCAACTCTGAAATACCTGGTCGGCCGTTTTGCATGCTACATCCTTGTTACTCGTAAATGGTCTCTTTGAGAAACTCTGAGGGCAGAAGCAATATTTATACCCTTCCATTATGTACATCCAATCAGACAATAAAAATATTCTTTTACCAGGTTCAGAGAAACTTGTTTTTAACAATGAACGATTATACTGTAGTTTCAAGCTAATTTTAGCTAGCTTATTTCTATTAGCTTTTATCCACGACTAAGGAAGAATTCATATGGTTGTTACCTGTACATTTTTCCAAGGTCCTTTTGGTTGCCCTAGTTGTTCAACGTATTTTTTGAAGGGCTTATTTTATGTGTTGCAAATTGTAACATAAAGGATCTTTTTAGTTTCTGGAAAAATGAGTATATGGTTTAGCTCACAGCTACCTATGCCATACTAAGATCCCAATAGTGGCATAATTGTTGATTGGAGCCGAGATTTCCGAGTGCACTACCAGAATACCAAAGGGATTTTTGGCCAAAAAATCAGTCTTAAGGGTGTCTATCGACATGTTATGGGCATGAGCCTGGGTCATCATCATGGCAGCATTAGGTCTTTATTGGTAATGGCATTTTCTCATCGTTTGGAAGGTACAATTGTGCTTATTATGGCCAAGCTAAAACATTCTTACTGCAAGTGTTATATGATAAGGAAGAACCGTGAGCATTGTGGTAAAACCATTCTTTTTAGAAATGTTGGGTTAAGCTCGACATTCAAGTGAGTTTGAGCCTAGGAAAGGTAAGATCGTTTGCTGGATGAAGAGCTCGGTGACTTCAGAGGAGCTCGTGGTGATGTTTCATGAAGTTTGAACGTGGAATGCATAAATGGCTTCGAGTTAACAGAGGAAAATGATAAGAAATGAGTTTGATAGCTCACCATTCGAAGGACTCAATGCAAAAGAGCCCGATTGCCAAGATGAGGAAAGAGTTGGTGTGGGGTTCAAAATCAATTGCAACACCGAGTTAGAGGATTCGAAGCTCACCGAGTTGAGATTTGTGCAGACTCTATCCACATGGACCCCCCTCCTCTTCAAGTCAAACGGGTCAACGGGGGGGTCCCAACATTATGTTAATTAAATTAATATTTTTATTTAAATATTTTAATAATAATATTTATTATTATTATTTAAATATTTTATTTAAATATTCTTTTAATTAATTGAGAAGACTAGGTCATCAGGCAATTAATGACCCATGATGGAACCTTCTCAGGTGGTTCAACTAACTGCAATAAATACATCATGGGCCTTCAATTTAGGAATGTAATTATGACCTTTCCTCTTCTTTCTCACATATTCTTCTATAAATGTAAGTTGGAATCTCATTTCAAAGGGTTCCAACAGTTCAGATAAGTTAGACAGTTAGATATCTCAAAGCAGTGTATACTTTTCAAGAATCCTCTCTCTTCTGCAAGTTGTTCTTGTGTGTTGAGAGAACTTTCAAGCCTCCTCTTCAAGACTGTAATGGCAACTATTGCCTCTTCTGAATGTATGATGCATTGTGCATGTTATTGAAGCAATAAAAGTGTGTGTTTTGTGACTAATCTCGGTCCTTTCATCCTTCTGTGCTTCTTTGTGCCTTTCTCATACTTGCAGTACAATGTGCAAGTTTAAGTTCTATTGCAGGTTCTTGGAGTTTTGTGCTTATCGAGTGGTGAAGTATTGCATGCAGTTGAGTTGTGGTGCCTATTCACCCTTCTTGAGTTCATCCTTCTTCACTGGGAAACTGGTATATTTCTCGGTCTGATAAATTTTAACAAAGGGAACGTGTGTCTCTTAGTTTGTGGTATCCTGTACCCTCTCTAAGTTACGATAGGTGAAGTTGACTGTGGTGCACACACCCTCTTCAAATTAACCCTTCCCCGAGTCTGAGACACCCTTTATTTGGTGCATCACCATCCCTAGTATAGTTTCATTTCTAAAATCTCTTTCCTAAAACCCCATGAAAATGTTAGCATAGGACTAGATAATCATTTTTGTTACACTAGGTAGTAGTACAACACTTAGTTTAGGAAGAGGAAGCCGGCCTTCTCTCGGAGGTTCACCTCGAGCCCAAGTCCCACAACTTGAGAGGTGATCCCATGTGTCCCAATCACACCGAACGTCCTATTCACATCCTGGCCATTCGGAGGGTGCAGTGATTTGGCGACAACATAGACAATGTATCGAAATAAATATGTCATCTATATCATATTCATTAGAAGTATTGCATGGTGTATAAGGTGATATATGAGTAATAGTAATAATCATAACATCTAAGGGATGATCATAAGATGGTGGTGGTGGTACCGCAAGATGATAATTATACACTTTAGAAGTATATGTATCACTTGTATTATTATGGAGTGGATCATTGAATATTTTCAATTTATAATTGTTGTTTGTTGGCTTAAAAGATTCAGTGGGCTCATCTCATTCAATGACATTAGAGTCAATAAGATCCTAAATAATATGACAAAGCTTTATGCATATGTCTGTAGAATGAAAAATACATCGGTGATAATCAAAATATGATTTGGCATCAAAACAATTACTTTGATGCTTTCTTGCATTAACCTCATACAATGGAGAGAGAGACACAAGATTATACTCAAGTAATTATTTTAGGAAAATATGAGGAGCACATGGTAAACATGTAAATTGTCATCATGTGGGTTGTAATTATAGCTTAGTAGGTTGATTAATAGCATTAATAGTGTCTTTATAAGAATCCTTAGCATCATTATTCTTACCCTTAAATGTAGATTTGCTTTGAAATTTGGCATTATATGTATTAGGAGTGCTAAAAACATACTTGAGCTTATTCATATGTAATAACTTGGCTTCGCACTCTTTTAGTGTATGACATAGATGGTCAAATGATATGAATTTGTCAAACATGATTGATTCTTGCAAAGGAGGAAGTAATCTTTGTGTAAAAAGGTCTTGCAAGTCATTATCAACTAGGATATTATTCATCTTGTTAAGTATGGTCTGATAATGTAAGACATAATCATTGATATGTTCATCGTAGGCTTGGCGTAGCTTAAACATTTATTCATAAGAAACCTTATCCCCAATGTTGATAGAAAATTGTGCCAAAAATTGATTTTCCAATGTAGTGAAAGAATGCACAAAATGTGTGGGGAGATCATAAAACCATTGCAATGCAAATTCCTTAAGGCTCCTAGGGAACAACTTGGTAAGCAAGATGTTATAAGAGGCATAATCGATGCAAGCCACATGAAATGAATTAATATGTTCTATGAGATCACCTTTTCCATCATAGATAAGAAGTTTATGTGCAATAAAACTAAGAGGAAAAGGGTAAGATTCCACCTCGGGGGCCATGGATTATGTAGTAATTGAGTGGAATCTATAAGCATGAGGAGACTTAGATACACCTTGTTGTAATTGTAAGATTTGAGCTTGTAACATGTGAACAAGGGTTTCAAGATCTTGTGTGCTAGATGAAGAATCATGTGAACCATTAGATATGGGAGGTGTAGTAGAAATAGTGGTTGCATGAATAGGCATAGAGACATTGTGCATTGGAATGTTAGGTGCCCCTAAGAATGTGGACATTATAGATGTAGGAATAGTAGATGTCGGTGTGATGAGATAAGATTGAGACCTTCCTAAAAGAGAAGCTTCATTAGATGGTTGATCATGAGAAAGCTTGGCAAGTAAGAATAATTTTGATAATAGGATCAATGTGATGAGGATTATCATGAAGTTTAGCACAAAAATTAGATAGAAGTGTAACTTGGATCTCATTTCACAACCTAGCCTCACCACCTAAACCTTGCACGATTATTTATTAATTACCTTATAATTAATAAATCCACATCTCCAAACCTGCCACCACATTTTGCCACCTCATCATGACCTAGCCCTAACCCTAAACTAACCTAATTAAGACCTATAACTTGGTCTACATCCACACCCATGACTAATTACTCCTCACCCGCACCAAAATCAACCTAATAATGACTTGACCAAGCCCACAACTAATTCCTCGGAAAAAGGAGGGAAAGTTGGCTACTTTACTAAAAATAGTCCACTTTGACTTAACCGATATCGGTTCCTACTCGACCACCGTCGGTTACGTAACCGCCATCGGTTCCCTGTAAATGACCTCCCCCAACCAAAAATCAGGATCTGAAATCTGGAATCTGGAAATTCATTGGAAAGATCGGGAATTCACTTGGTCGAGCAGAGACAAGTGAAAGAAAGAGAAGAGTTTGCAGAGAAGGACATCAAGCCCAAGACTACAACTGAGTAACCAGAGCCCAGTGACACTCATCCAAGCATTGGGAGAGAAGATAGCTCATCTTTGATTGTCAGATCATCCTACTTGAGCCCCGCCTTCGTTATCACAGTCCTTGGACCTGTATCTTCATCAGGAACTAGTAAGTAGTGTCTGGTACGTTCTTGTAACAACATTTCTTGGACTTTTGAATCACAGTAATTATAAGTCTACTCCCAGATCCACTACCCGGTAACACCCTACATCTAACTGTACCTCCTCTACCCTTACATTGCCCCAAGGACAGCCCCCCATATTCTCTGAGTCTTCTCCATCACCCCCATTACCTATCCCCAATCATTTACCAGCCTAAAAGCCCTTATAAACACCATAGCCACCTTATAGCCAACCTTCACTAAAAGCCCCTAAACCACTGCCCCTACCGATATCGGTTAGCAGAAACCGGTACAGTGACAAAGTGACCGGCATCGGTCACTGTGATTCAAAACCAAAACTAGCCCTTTCCTCTATTGTTTTAACAAGGTAATTAAATTGTAATTTTGCAATAATTTGTGTTAATTCATATTAGCAGGGGAACTGACCACCTTCGAAAGGAAGTTTAATACTTCCTGGGCCCAAGGCAGTTCCCTCATTTATTGTCTAATTAGAATCTGGTGGTCTTGTATTCTTACTTGCAGGTAGTCCTTCCCAGACAAAAAGGAGTTCTTCGCAATCGATCTGATCTCTCTACTACGTACGCACACCCTCCAAACATTCAATAGGTATTCCTCCTAGCCCTAACCCTTATCTGTTTCTCAAGAGAATGAAAGGATAGAAGCAACTCTATTCTAGGAACTGAAAACCTCCTCTGTGTGAAACATTTTGGCACGCCCGGTGGGACCCATTTTGGGTTTCTTTCTTTCTTGCTTGCTTTCATATAGGGAGCACACTTGCTATTTTCTTCTTCTAAAATATTCACAAGATATTTTGTTACCTTTTGGTAAAAGAATTTGTCTTGCTTTCACATTTTTGCATTAGTGAAAATCATCTCCTTGCTTCATCGAATATCATTTTCGATTTGGGTTTAAAACACGTGCATCACATTCTTGCTTGTTGTTTTCAATTCTAGTGAACATAGATTAAGTAACAGGTCATACACGTGGGGGTGATATCCACGGTATTGACAAGAAATTAATCTTACTTTCACTGCACAACACATACCAAATCACATCATAAATTAACACAACAACTCAAACATCCCCCTTTTCCGCGGTATTCCTCCGCCCGATTGAGGTAACCTTATAAGCCAAAACAAACTTGACATTTCCCCTAAGTCTTCTAGTTTAGGATTGACATCATCTTGCATCTAAGGCATAAGCCCAAAGTGATTAAAACTAATCCTAGGGTTAGTCTGTTAATTTGCTTGTGCATCTTGCTTGTTTTTAGTTCTGTTTCTCTGTCATACACTATTTTCTGTGATCACTTCAGAACAGTTTGGTAGGTATACTAAGCATCGTTAACCCCAAATCAGCAACTTCTTACAGCTTCTTACACTGGTTCTATTATACCGACATCGGTTAACTTACCGATGCTGGCTATAGTCTGACCGACATCGGTTACCTTACCGATATCGGTATCGTCTTTCATAGTTCCCAAAACCAGCAACCTACCCATTTCCAACATTTTGTTGCTGCTTCTGTTCTTGATAGATTGCATCCCTATTGTGTACTCTTGTCCATGGTTGTTATCACTCGGAAACAAGCCGCAGCCATGGTTTCACATGCCTATTCCGTGCCTTTTCCTGAATCACCCCCTTCACATCCTGTGGGGAATCCTACGAACACCAGCGAGGTTCCCAAAATTCCTGTAGGAGATAAGGAATTTGTAAAAATTTTTGGACGCTAATCCTAGCACTATACAATACTATTTGTCTCATGCCCCTGACCGTACACCCGACGGTCAACTCCTTGTTGGTATGCCTATTAGTATAGCCACTCACTTAGCTCCTTCCCCACCTGATAACTCTACCTTACCTTCTTCATCCTTAGCCCCGTCTCCCAACTCAGTGGCTTCAGAGGTTCTTACGGCACAGATTGGCCTTCCTTTTGTTAATCTGGGGCCCCACATATCATTACCGCCAACTGCTCCTACCTTGTCTCTCTCAGACTGCCCCTTTCATAACTTGCTCTCTGCCACCTATCCACACGAGCTTTCCTTCTCAAGCTCCGCCCACCTTTTCATTTCCACACACTTATCCGGTGGCTTCAACACCTTATATAGGACATCCCTATTCGGCCGCCTCAACATATTCATCCTCAATACCTTATCAACATTTAACCCCACCATTGTCTAGTGGAGGCCCTTGGCCCAATCCTCCTCCTTTTACAACAACCGCACCATCATCTCATCCAACCACTGATTTCATCAAACAAATGATGGACAAAATGCAAAATCTGGAGGCTTCTGTTTCAGGAAGCCGTAGCACCCTGACATACGAGCAAGTTTGTCGGGAGCCTATTCATCCTTCTGTCCCCCTTCATTCATATCCTCCTCAATGGGAATTACCAAAATTCACTCATTTTAATAGTAAGGAGGATCCTCAACAACATTTGCGATCATTTAGACATGCCTGCTATCTGATTGCTCATGACGATGCCTTACTACTCCGCACCTTTCCCATGTCCTTATCGGACCCGCCTTGAGTGGTACAAAGTGCTTTAACCCAAAGACTCAATCTTCTCTTTTAACCAATTAGCCCAATCTTTCTTGGATCATTTCTCCATTAACATTGCCAAGAAAGTATCTATCACCGACCTCTATGCCATCCGACAATTTGAAGACGAATCTATCGCAGATTTCATTGGACGATGGCGGGGCCTTATCAACCAACTTACTTATGCCTTGCCTCAGGCCAAACTTATCGAACTCTTTACGCGGGCCTGCGCTAAGCACATTTCTCCTACCCTCCAAATTCAAACTTTCCGCACATTTGACGAGGCCTTTACTATGGCTCGAAACTAGAAATTCGAGCCTTAGAGGAAGAGAAATTGCGGTTGCATAACAAAAACCCCAATTTCTGAACCCAAGACTCCACCAATAAACCCAACACCACCAATTCTCATGCATCGACTGCTTCGAAATCAAAAGGAGCTGTACACGCGGTGATGGTCAAATCCCAAGCACCATCTAGTACCCCGCCAAAAACCACCTATAAGTATAAAGTCGAGCCCATCAATTACACTCCCTTGGGAGAAACTTATGGTGTGATATTGGAAAAATTGCTCAAAGTAGGAGCTATTACCTTACCTCCTGTTAAACCTCACTCCGGGTTTGATTCCACCCGCGCTATACCTTCTTGTACACAAAGAAAATGACTTCGTAACTTCCACCGCGTGAAGGGACACAGTCATGAAAACTGCAAGATGTTGAAAAATATAGTGCAGGAAATGGTTGATGCAGGGGATATAACCCTCGATAATCCTAACGCCCCTGCTAACCGAAATTTGAAAATCTTCAACAAACCATTCCCAAACCACTCTTCTAACAGTAACATAAACCAAGATATCTTAGCCGAGGAGAGTGTTCATGAAATCCATGTGGTCTTCGACTCCCAACCAAACACTTCTATCGAGAAAATTCTGAATCAAGCCTCTTCACTAACGCAGGGACCCGAACCCCCTTCACCACCATCAAGACAAGATGAAATCCTTGCCATTCCTTTACCCATAAAGGAATTAACCGCCCAGAGTTCTCTTCTCACAGATGAGCCTTCTTACACCACATCTCTGCAAGACTGTGAGCGGATGTTATCTAACTTATCTATTTCCCAAACATCTCCTTCTACCACTCTTGTTGTACAAGAGGAAGGCTCGCCACTTTTTTTCATCATCCTTAGATGAGAAACCCTTTGAACCGACATCACCAAATTCTTTAATCATGACGGATTCTCTCAAACATGCCCTCCTACCTATTAGTTCTTTATCGCCTAAATCTTTTCAGCGACCGGTTGACCTCTTAACGCCCATTGATACAGTGCCTCATTTACCCCCTGTATCACACCCACAATGGACCGGAATCACAACCCACCTTTCTTCCATACAAAAGTTCCTATTCACACGTGAGGATTGTCACCCTCAGAAGATAGACGAGTCCTATGGGAACGTTTGAGTACACCATATTCTACTCAAATGCAGATGACCGATCCAGACGCCTCTACCATATACCCGAAGTGTTTACAAAAGCTTAAAATGCCTATGTCCTCATCTTCACCCCCCTCATCTCTACCAAATACCTCATCCACCTCTATTGACCTAACCAAACCTTCCCCTACGCTTGGGACCTCACCAATACCCAGTCTAACACACCCACCTAAACGGTTAGATTTATCCAAAAGTAAAGTCATCCACCCACTTAGGAGACAGACCCAATCTCCTCAAGTCCAACCTATGCCTCTATCACAACTAAAACCATCGCCATCACACCTACCTTCTATATTGGGACCTCATCCCTCCACCTTGCATCAATACATCATACCTCCTGCGTTTTCTTTAAAACGACCTACACCTTCTACACCCATACAAAGATCCACGGGTATATCAACACCGTCACCCCAAGTATCCTGTCCACCTATCAACCCTAAACAAACTCCATCATCAAAGGATTTGTTTACTATCACTCCTCTTTCTCCGTGGTTGTTTTCTGCTACCACGTCATCTGACCAGCTAAACATAACTTCTGCGCCGAAGAGGCCACGTTTAGTTAAATCCAATTATCAAAACCCCTTGGCTAAGCCACCACCCGTACGAATCAACCATACCCAGTCATTACCAAAACCTACCCAGTCAATAGCCTCATCTTCCTCTGACTTTGACCCGCTCAAAGGGTCTTACGCCAAAATCCTTGCTATGTTGGTGGAGAATGCGACCATTTCCCTACCCCCACTTAGACCTTATGATCCATCTAAACCTCGACCTATAGGTTATGATGAGTCTAAAATCTGTGCTTACCACCGCACACCAGGACATGATGTAGAGGGATGCAAAGCTTTGAAAGCCATACTTCATCAGTCACCTCTCTCGGATAGAAAGGTTAAGAAAGACAACTTACGAAGGGAGAAACCTTTAGCTTCAATCTCCTCTCCTATACCACTTGTCCCCACCTCACCAAGATCTATCATTATTACAACCCCACCTCTCGAAGACCATGACTTATCCCTACCGTCTTCCTCCTCTCGTGTTCACGAGATCAATATGATTAGTGTTGCTACTCGAGGGCAGAAAAACAATGGGAAAGCTAAAGAAAGCACACCTGCGGCCTCTCTTTCTCCGTCCACCATCCCGATCGCACCACCACCTAAAGTGGTTATTCATGGACCTACCTACCCCATCTCTAATGGAGTTGCCCACCGAACCATGATCAAACAACTTCACCAATCACCTGTAAAAATGACACTGTATGATCTCATTCAGGCCTCTGAATCTCATCGACAAGCTCTCGTTGAAATCCTTCAAGGGATAGAGGTCTTACCTAATGAAACCTTTCCTGTTACCTCCATCTTAACACCCAACCACGTTTCCTCTCTCACCAAACAATCTACCACTTCCATCCCTGTACAACAAACCGCTGCTGTCAGTTTCTCCGAAGATGAAATTGTTGACTTTGGTGCAGAAGATCCTGACCCCGCTCTTTTCATCTCAGCTTACGTCGGGACATCCGCGTACGTCGTGTTATGATTGACGGAGGTGCTAGCCTAAACATCATCTCTTCCAAAGCCTTCCAACAAATGAATATCCCCTCTAGCTGCATGTGTGCCAACCCCACCATGCTGCATTCATTCAACGATGCTATTACTTCTACCTTAGGCACTGTGATCCTTAACATTCGTGGGCCACGCCACGTACCTTACCCGAAGCTCTTCTATGTCCTTGAGGGAGAATTCCAATACAACATGTTGTTAGGATGCCCTTGATCCGGGCTATGGGATGCGTTCCTCCACCTTACATAGATGCATAAAATTTGAGTATGAGGGAAAGTCTTACACCGTAAAAGCTGACCCTCCCCCTTCAAAACCTGCAATATGTTATATCACCCTAATGATGTGCTTGTACCAGTCAAGACACCCATTCATCCAACCCAACCATCCACTTCAACCACACCTCAACCATCCACCTCAACCGCACCTACACCTTCAACCAATGAAACCGCCGTCGCAAATACCGCTTCCTTTCCCGCGACAATATCCCAACCTCAGATCCCTTAGTCGATGTTTTTCAACACCTTACGCTGGGGGAGTATCACCTATATAACGTTAGCTCTTTCCATACCCCACAGGAGTACGGACAGTTACATGCGCATCCTACCTACGACCGTCGTGTGGGGGAGGTAATCTCCTACGGACCACCTAATTTCCACACCAACCTAACGTATGGGGTGTTGATACATCCCTCCATGTCACCCCGAACCTCCCTAGGTGTGGTCCCTTCCAATCTGATTTTCAATATCTAACTAATCGTCATTTTGCCCTCACCTTCTTGACTCACTGTGCTTGGAAAGGTTTTGGTTTTGGTCTTTATGAACAAGGCCGACATACAATCATTCCCATTACTACACGCAAACACAAAGATCGTCGTGGTCTTGGATTCTCTGAACCCCCTACACTGAAAACATCGCATATCCATTGTATCCAGGAAGATGACGAAGTCACCCCTTCCGAACCATCATCACCCATTTTGCCATCGTCACCCACAGAGTCGATAGACCCTGAATCTATCCCTCCTAACTTTTTTTTTTTTCATAAACGCTATCTTCCTGGGTCCTCTCACTTATCAACGCGGTAATGAAGACCCATCTTCTCTTCCCCTTCTGTATCTAGACATGATCGAAGAGGACTCACCTTCAATTAATGTTGTTGAGTGCCAGGATGACGACTCCATCCTCACTTACCTTGGTGCGGATGACTCTTATATTCAACGCGCCTTGCCATCTGATACTCAAACCATGTTGAATGAGTCGACTATAGAAATCAACATCCACACCGAGGATGATCCTCACATTGTGAAGATCGGACAATCTCTTACCGCATCAGAACAAACTGCCTTCACTACTTTCCTCCGTGCCCGCAACCAAGCTTTCGCTTGGTCCTACGCTGACATGCCAGGAATTGATCCTGACATTGCTGTCCATAACATTACCCTAAAACCCGATGTCAAACCAGTTAAATAGAAACTAAGAAAAATGCATCCACGCATTGCCCTCTTGGTCAAAGAAGAGCTTCAACGACTCCTTTTTGTTTCCTTCATCTTACCTATTGACTATCCTCAATGGATCTCTAACATCGTACCTATTACTAAAGCAACGGGGGACTTCGATATGTACGGATTTCGGGACCTTAACCTCGCTTGCCCAAGGATGACTTCCCCCTCCCAAGTATTGATCAACTTGTTGATCTCACTACGGGCCATGAGATGCTTTCTCTCATGGATGGCTTCTCGGGATACAATCAAATTTTGGTAGCCCCGGCCGATCAACATAAAACTACTTTCATAACTCCTTGGGGAACCTTCTATTATCGTGTCATGCCGTTTGGCCTTAAGAATGCTAGTGCGACCTATCAGCGGGCTATGACTTACATTTTTCATGACATTATGCACACTATCCTTGAGGATTATGTCGATGATCTTCTTGGAAAATCTAAACATCGCAGTGAACATCTCGATGTTTTAACCATTATTTTCGATCACCTGTTACAATATTGTGTTCGTCTTCAACCAAAGAAATGTGTCTTTGGTGTCCTTTTGGGAAAACTTCTTGGTTTTATCGTCTCTTTGCGTGGCATCGAGGTCGATCCAGCTAAAGTCAAAGCTATCCTAGAAATGCCCCCACCTACTAACCTCAAACAGTTGCGTAGTTTGCAAGGTAAGCTCCAATCTATCCGGCATTTCATCTCCCAACTCTCGATCGATGTCAACCTTTCCATCATCTCCTTAAAAAGGACATTGTCTTTCAATGGAGCGAAGAGTGCCACCAAGCCTTTGAGGCTCTTAAAGCCTATCTCTTGCAGCCACCTGTGCTTATCCCACCTCAGGACGATCGCCCTTTCTACCTTTACCTTTCTGCCACCGACCATGTTGTAGGAGCCATGCTCACACATCGTGACTCCGAGCATCGAGAACAAGCCGTTTATTACATAAGTCATACTCTCATGGATTACGAGACTAGGTATACACATGTAGAAAAGTTGTGCCTAGCCCTATCATTCGTAGCCACCAAACTCCGACACTACCTCCTGAATCACAAAACTTTTGTCATCACCAACACGGACCCCATTCATTATATGTACGCCAAACCACATCTAAACCAACGCATCACCCGATGGCTTATGCTCCTTTCCGACCTCGACCTTGAATTTGTACACCAGAAATCAATCAAAGGACAAACTATCGCAGACCAACTCGTGGAAGCCCCTTTACCTGGGGAGCAATTTACCAATTTTAGTTTCCCCGACGAACTCATCGCCACTCTTTCACTCAGTGAGGAGTCGTATCCAATGACCCTCTTCTTCGATGGATCCAAATGCCAGCGTGGCGGAGGAGCCGGCGTTGTTCTCATTCCTCTTGACACTGAGCCTATGCCTCTTTCATTCCGGCTCGATTTCCCCTGCACTAATAATACAGATGGAATACGAGGCCCTTGTTTTGGGTCTCCAGGTTGCGTTACACTTAGGTGTCAAGTCTATTAACATTTTCAGCGACTCCCAACTGGTAGTCAATCAAGTTATGGGCATCTACCAATGTAAAAATGAGGAACTTCAAAAGTACAAACATTACGTGGATTCACTTTTGACCTTATTTACTCATTATTCTATCCAAACCATTCCCCGCTCCACTAACAAATTTACGGATACTATGGCTTGCTTAGCCTCGCAAATTCCTGCCTCACCAACTGACTCTGACATATTCATCTTGGTCCAACAACTCTTTGCCCCATCTTACTCCACCCCGGATGTTTGTATGATAAATAATGTGTCTGCTAATTCGCAGGATACCTGGTATCACCAATTTCACGACTATCTTACAACCTCTGTTCTCCCACCTGACCTTACTAGTAATGGAAAACGCTTTTCTTAAAAGTGTTTCTCGTTATGTTGTCATCATGGGGGACTCTCTATAAACGTGGCTTTGATGGCATCCTCCTTCGATGTCTAACCGGTGCGGAGGTCACCTATACCATCCAACAAGTCCACGACGGTATTTGTGGTGGACATTTTAGTGGCCTTGCCGTGGCCAAACGGATCCTTCACCTAGGCTATTATTGGCCTACTCTTAATAACGACTGCTATGAATATGTTAAGCGTTGTGTTATGTGTCAACAACATGCCAACCTTCAACATACTCCTAGCCATCCGCTACAGTCGCACACGAGATCTTTGGCCTTTCTCACAATGGGGTTTAGACCTTATTGGTGAGATTCACCCACCATCTTCGCAACGTCACCGTTGGATAATCACAGCAACCAAATATTACACTAAATGGGTGGAAGCCATTCCACTCATTTCAACCAAAAAAGAAAAAATCGTCGAATTCATTAACCATCACATTATCTATCGTTTTGGCGTTCCTCATCGCCTGATAATAGATAATGGAAAATCTTTCAAAAATAAGTTGTTACAAGACCTTTGTGACAACTTTGGTATCAAACTTAGCTTCTCATCACCTTACTATCCACAAGCAAATGGTCAAGCCGAATCTTCTAATAAAACCCTAACCAAAATCCTCATGAAAGTTGTTAACGATTCTGGAAGCAATTGGCCTGATCACATCCCCTTTGCCCTTTGGGCTTATCGGACTAGCATTCACCTCCACTAATGCCACCCCATTCTCTTTGGTATATGGTACCGAGGTTGTCTTGCCTCTCGAAATACAAATACCCTCCCTAAGAATATCTCTTCAGGATGTTCTCACCAATGATGATTTCCACCAAGAGCGGTTAGCCCAATTGGAGCTTCTTGACGAGCGTCGTCTTACAGCTCTTGACCACCTTCAAATCTATCAAAAACGCATCAAGCGTGCTTATGATAAGTGACTCCATGAGCGTACCTTTAAGGTTGGTGATCTTGTCCTCAAAGAGAATCAACATGTAACCAAACTAGAAAAGAGCAAACGTGGAAAATTTGCTCCTAATTGGATTGGGCCTTACATTATCACTCATACTTACGGATCAGGCACTTACCGTTTAGCTTCACTTAATGGTAAACCTGAGCCTGAACCCCTTAATGCCTTGCATCTTCGACCATTCTACTATTGAATTTAGTGTTATATCACTTCTTATCTACCTTGCGCTCGTCCCTTGAGCTCATTTACTACCTCATACACTTTGTTTCATACATCTCAAAATAAAATCAAGCTCACATGGTTTGGTCATAACCTCCCCTTAAAGATGCCTTCCCCTTTTTAGTCTAGTCCATGACTTAAAAGTATCAAAATAACACGTTCTCAATTATATGTTTATGGGATATTCTTGAGTCAAACTTCCTACAACACTAGATGGTTCATGCCAAATGGACATCTAGACCTCTAAAGTTATACATAGACTGCTCCCTCAAGGACAGCTACGTGCAAAGCCACTTCTACTATTATAAATAGACTGCTCCCAAAGGACAACTATATACACAAAACCACATCTGCTACTATAAATAGACTGCTCCCTTGAAGGACAGCTATACAAAGTCAGCCTTTATCAGAAGCTTCTCGCATTGATCAGCTTCGTGAAGAGCTCAAGAACAACAAAATGCATATCCCCTATGGACTTCCCGCATCGATCAGTCTATATCCAGAAAAGTAAAAAGTAATATTCCAAAGCACTTTTGAGTCATGGACTTGTCTATTTAGGTTTGGTTCTCTTTCATCAGAATAATCACCTTATAATAAGTTCTCTGCACCCCAGCTATACCAACCACCTCACCTCACCATTTGTCAAAGCAACAAAACTCAAGGGACGTGACGTATATCCGATATATTGTGATTATACAACTCTTTTCACCTATTGACTTCTCGCCTATGCAAGGCACCTAGGGATTCAAGCTCATCCTATGTTAATATGTGGTTTGTTTAGCTCTTCTCAACTACGGGACACTTTTTCCTTTTTTACTCGAATCTAGGATTATGTGTTGACCTTAATCAGGATACGGTTCCCTACTACTTGGGTTCGCTAACTTTCGCTTCACCTATACCTACACCAACATCGCCAGTCCCTTACCAACACCCACAACGTTACCCTACCAATATCAATATTTTTACCAGCCAATCAATTGCCTAACTATAACCAAGTTGCCTAAATTCACCTCTCCCTGGTCCTAAGGGAGAACTACATCGGTCTGAGGCCCCTCCTTGCTTTGTGCAATGGGCTATGTAGGCAGCACTTAGGAGACATGGGGTCTCCCAAGGTTAGCTCGACCATCCCCTACCATAACCTATCATGTGTGGTATATATAAATCTATTTGTGTATTTCTATTTGCTCACATTCATCTTTATCCTTTTTCAAAACAAAACATTCAAAACACAACCATTCTTATTATTATCATAACTCAAATCAACATACATATTTAGTTTTATTTAGATGTTAAACAAATACATCTTCTCTATCATCGACGCGCAGGTCGGCATCCTTATTTATTCTTATACTCCTATGAAATTCACTTAGACCCTTGCGCCTCCTCCCGAATCAGGTGGTGATCGTGATCGTCGATGCCACTCACTTGGCCTCTCCATCCTCAAAGGTGCCACTGCTATTGGTTCCTCCCACTGATCCGCCAACATCTCCTGTAACATACGAATACGTCCTCTCGCGTGGAGGAATCTCACCTCTAGTCTCTCCACTCGTGACTCTGCAACCGCTAACAATCCCGTTGTCTCATTCACCCGCGTTTGGAGCTGATGAACTAAACCCTGCAGATGATCTCTCTCCACTGTAATCACAGCTATGTCAGGACGATCGCCCTCTCACGTACACCTCGCAGCTCTGCTACCCACCATAATCTATAAGCCTCTGTCACTCCCGCATCCATTACCCTGCGATCGGCTGCTATCTCTTCTGGCCCTTCTGGAGGTGTCGGCCGGGGAGGTGAGAATAATGCCTCGGCGTCGATCCTCATGTATGGTCTATAAGCCATAGGTATATCCTGAACAAATCCAAATTGTCACCGCACGCGATCTAGAGGAATCCTCTCGTACTCACCTGGCCTGTGCCCTGCGATCCACCTCAATCGCTCTACACCCCTCAACTCCTCAGCTATGTGCTCCGTCACCATATAGTTCCCGTAAGGTCTCCAACAAATATCCGTAATCGTTACCATCTCCCACACCTACCTATAATACTCGATGTCCTCTGTCACGGCCTGGGATCTTGCCTCTTGTTCTGTCTGGACCCATCGTCTGAATCCCAACCTCTGCACTCCTATCTCTCCCGACTGGACGGGTCGGCCTATCGGTCACACACAAACAATGTGCTCATAAGCCCAACAATGTAATAAGTATGAACAATCCAGTGTCGTCCTGTGTTTTCACCTGCAGGCCCATAAACCCCTGTATAGCTCCGCCAGATATGCGGGTGCCCATGCGAAAGTCACGCTCCTTTCTATCATTTCCCAAATAATACACATCAATGCTTTTGGAAATCTTCCCCCATCCACCCTCGGTAATGCATAATACCCCACCGCTATCATTAATACCACTGCCAACCTTGTTTCCTCAGGGTGTGTTGCATACATTGTACCATAAGTGAATGTCAAACCTCACTGTGTCAAATCTCGTGCAGCTGAACCAAATACTACTGTTATCACTCCCCGCGCCGCGCTAGGCAACGCCTGATACACTGGTCTTCCTGTAATTGGGAGCCTCAAGATCCTAAACACATCTTCCAACGTCACTGTCATCTCCCCTGTTGGCAGATAGAAGGTATTCTTTTCCGGATTCCACCTCTCAATCAACGCCTGCAACATAGCATGATTGCGTGCGATTCGTGAATAATAGCGGATTCCACTTAACCCCACACGGTTTATCAATGCCCATTCAACTGGTGTTACATCCACTCGATTCGTGATAACAAAGCTGGCACACTATCATTCATCCTCAACCCTGCCTCTGCCTGCATACATCAAAACGACACACAACCATTCAATAAATCAAATCCCCAAGTGTTTTTTCTCACATTCTAGAAATTCCTACAGTAACCGGTATCGGTTATAGATAACCGATACTGGTTTACTAACCGATACCGGTTATCTCTAAACGATATCGGTCACTGTCAATCCTATACAGCCTGCTTAAAACCACCACCTACGATAATTATTTTGCTCGTTTACTCCTCTCTATACCTATAAACATACGTGAACACCCTGCTTACCTACCCCATAACACTCACTCTATCCCAAATCCTTGCCTATCACCTTTTCTTTCTCATCTCTACCCTCTTACCTTCTCTCATCCTACTCATCAAAACATGCAAGAATTAAAATACAACCAAACAGTTTACCTCTTGGGATGCAGCAGCTTGGGGTGGAACCTGTCTTCCCTCTCGTCCCTGCCTGCTGGATGCTTCTCCTCGTTCAGCCATGTTCACCACCCTCTTCAAATATAACTTGTCTTTCTACCTTCTTAATCTCAGCCCACACTCACTTTACCTGTCTCTTTCCTCCTTATCACTCAATTCTTTCATGCAATTACCTGTATCAGTCGTCAAACAACGCATCGCATTCACGTATTTAACTTGTTGCATGACTCTAAAAATAAGAACTCTAAAAATAAGAACTTAAGTTGCTGCCCAAGCTTTTCTATTTTTAGAAAAGCTCGTTTTGGCATAACCGGTATCGGTTACCTAACCGATATCGGTCCTTAATCTACCGACGTCGGTTAGGTAACCGATATCGGTCACATGTCTCCTTTTTCTTAAACCTGGGCCTTTTCTTTATTTTTTGCAAATTTTTGTGGCGCCCGCCTCTTTTTCCTGCATAACGACACCATTATCAATATTTGTCATCAAAATCACATCAATATATCATCACAATTTCATCAACATCATCTATCTACAATAAAACAACCATCAACAAAATACGTACGACATTTCAATATCTACATCAAACCCATCAGTATATACACCATTTGGATCTAACTCATCATCTATACACATTAAATTTCAAAAACCATCGACAAAACACATAAAACATTTTATACACACCATGTGGATCAAAATCATCATCTCTATATATATCAATGTTTAAAATATACAACTTGCCCTGCATGGGGGCCTCTGTGATCTCAAAATAATACAAAGCCGGCACGCAGCCGCTATCACTATCAAAATCTCGACTCAGCTCGCAGGCCGGTCTCTCATGTCAAAAATATACTTCGGCTCACAGGCCGGTATCAACTCTACAACCTGTACTCGGCTCGCAGGCCGGTATATACAACAAGAATGAATAAATGAATCATATGTGGGCACGCAGGCCTCTATATACATAACCGGTTCGCAGACCGGTGCCTATATCCAATATACAAACAAAACACCCATCTCCGCTCCAGGGATGTCTCAGCTCTCCCCACCACCCTCAGCTCCTCTCCCTGCTGGTCCCTGTGCTGGCTCCCGCCTCCTCCCTATCACCGACCCACCGGCTGTGGCTGCACCCCCTGGATCTCTGGCTCCGAGAGGTCTCGGCTCTGTGCGCCGCATATGGCTGATAGTCAGCCCCTGTACCATCAAGGACATCCTGATAATACCGGGCCTCCGCTCTCACCTCCATATAGCGGGCCCGTGCCACCATGGCTGCTGGGGCTGGTCCCCCGACTCCTAATAATAGTGGCCCCTGTCCTGCCGGTACACCCTGTGCCTGTACCTGTGGCGGTGCCTGTGCCTGCGGTGGGGCCGGTGCCTGTGGTGGTGCCTGTGGCTGTGCCGGTGCCGGTGGTGGTGCTGTGTGTGGTGCTGTGGTGCATGTACTGCATGTACTCGCTCTCGCTGCCGGCTAAGCTACCCCTGTAATACCCCGATCTTTGCTTGTGCAGCAGAGCAAGCTGCCCTTGTAATAACTGCACCTGTCCTACGAGCCGGTCCCTCTCTACTATAACAACCATAAATCTGGTTGTGCGGGTCTGTGCTCTCCTAGCTGCTCTCTCCCCTGCCCACCACACCAAAAATGAACCTGCACCCGTCAAGCGCTCATCCATCGATCGCCTGCCTCCTCTCTACTACCCAATCTGGGTCAACGGGCTGCGGTGCAGGCAGTGGGGCCTCTACATCATCCCTCCGGTACTGTGGGAAGGGAGGTGGCTCATCCTGTCGCAGCCCCAACTGCCGTGTACCCTCTCTAGGGGTATCCGCTCATGCTCTCCAGGCCTCCGTCCAGCTATCCAGAAAGTATACTGGATCTAGCGCATCTGTGCTCGGGCTCCTCCTCGGGCCTGATGGCCTCTGTAGGGCCTCCATACAATGTCTAGCGCGGTCAAGCCCTCTAACATATGACGGTAGTAGGCTACATCCCATCCTGCGAGCACCGCTCGTGGCTAGCCCACGACCCCCAACCACCTCTGAAAGCCATATCTGTATACAATCTGTGGCCCTGGCTGCTGGGCAGCCCTACTGGTCATATACATATGATGTGCTCATATGCCCAAGCAGTGTAACAAAAATGTCGAGCAAATCCCAAATCACCTCATCCGTGATAACCCCACAGCTCTCTGTATAGCTGCACCAGATATACTGGTGCCCAGGCATAACACGTATGCTCCTCTACCATCTCGTGCAGCACTCCCATCAAAGCCCATGGGAAGCGGCCTCCCTCTGAGTCCGGGAGGGCGAAGCATGTGATACCTATCATCATCAACACGGCAAGCCGTGTCTCATGTCTGTGTGCGCGATACATATCGCCATAGGCAATGCTCACGCTGTGATAAGTCAATAATGCGGCTGCATCCCCAAATACCTGAAGAATGTTGTCCATCACCGTCTCTCGCATCTACCTGGAACACTACCTCCCCTACGATCGGCAGTCTCAGGATGCGATACACATCCTCTAGGGTAATAGTCATCTCTCCAGTAGGGAGATGGAAAACATTGGTCGCCGGATCCCATCTCTCGATGAGGGCAACCATAAGGTTGTGGTCCCTATCCACAGCCCTATACCGCTGGACTCCACCGAGTCCCACCTCGCGCATAATGGCCCACTGCGCTGCGGACACATGTGGCCGCATCCGTCTCAATAGCGGGGGCATCCGATCCCGCATCGTAAGCTGCTGACGTGCCTGCAAAAACAACCCACTTCATTAGACCTACCCTTTACAAAAACAACTACCTTAACCCTCTATACCCCCTTTTACCCACCCGACCACACCCCGACTCTATAACACACATCTACACCCACCTATCTTACCCTAAAAACATCTACGATATCCCCTTTCCTTATCTCACACCCTACCAACCACCCCGATCTACTCTCGCCATCTAACTATACCCCTACCAATTTAACACCTCCTAATTCATACCCAACACCTAATCTATCCTAACCGAACCAACCACACAACCACCCCATTTCCCCCCCCCACCCCAATCACCTTTCCTATCAACTCTACCCCCTCCCTCTTCACCCCAAACAACAACCAAACAACAAAACACAAACACCAACAACAACCAAAACACAAAACAAAACAACAAAACAACAAACAACAACCAAAACACAAAACACCAACAACAACAAAACAAAACAAAAATAAACCTAACTAATGACCGGTACCGGTCACCCTTGACCGCCACCGGTCCCCTACCCGGACATCCTACATACGGCGCACGACCGACATACGACGCGATGCGCCTACCAAAACTCCACTTTGTGCAAATATTTGGTGACCGATGCGGTCGCCTAGTGACCGACATCGGTCATTGTCAGTCTGGGTCCGAGCCAAACCCGACGCGGCCCCCAAACCCATCTTTTTGCCTTTTTCTACCCTTTTACCCACTGGAAAACCCTACAAACCTACCCACCCTACCGTTTTAGCCTAACTAACCTACCTACCCACTCCATTTTTCAAATTACATCCATTTATTCATTATTTCATTAAATTTTGGATTCCTACCCAAAACCCAAATCTAAACTTAAAATCATTAAATTCACATAATTAGAGGTTTAGAGCCTACCGGTATGACTACACGTCATCGTGGTGGGATAGGTGGTGGTGGTCCAGCTGGTCCAGCACCTCCTGCTCCTCCTGGCTGTGCCATGGCTATAAATCTCCTCTGCTGGGTCCTCCACCAATCAAATTCTACCTCCTACTCACTGGGGTCTACCAATCACTCACTCCTCCACTCAACTACCTAAACTCAGCGTACAAACTCAACAAAATCAATTTTAAACCTAGACAAGCCGTATTGGTTATCAAATTGACAATGTGACAATGACAGCCGTATTTTTCTTTTTATAGGTTTTTTACCTATAACCGATATCGGTTATATTGTGCCCTAAACCACCGGTATCGGTCATCTAACCGATACCGGTCATAGCTAACCGATATCGGTTTAATACCTTTTTCACCACAATTTCTGCCCTTATTCACCAATCTCCCTTTCTCACCACATCGCCTAAACCCTCCTTTGCTAAATAGCCTTTTTTGACTTCATTGGCCCAATTCAAGGCCGCACCCAACCAACCAGGCCCGAGCCAAGGCCGCAACCAACCAATCAGGCCCGACCCAAGGCCGCAACCAACCAATCGGCCCCGACCCAAGGCCGCAACCAACCAATCAACCCGACCCAAGGCCACAACCAACCAATCAGCCCGACCCAAGGCCGCAACCAACCATTTGGCCCGACCCAAGGCCGCAACCAACCAATCGGCCCGACCCAAGGCCGCAACCAACCATTTGGCCCGACCCAAGGCCGCAACCAACCAATCAGGCCCGACCCAAGGCCGCAACCAACCATTTGGCCCGACCCAAGGCCACAACCAACCATTTGGCCCGACCCAAGGCCGCAACCAACCAATCAGGCCCGACCCATGGCCCTCACTAATCAATCGGCCCAACCCAAGGCCGCACCAATTAAATACCTCACCCAAAACCAACAAATTACAATTTTATCCACCCATCATGTAGCTTTTTGTTCAATCGAGCTCACCTGTTCGTGTTTTAGCATGATTAGGGTACTTGACTTGATCAGTCGACCAACTTTGCCTAGACCAAGACCGTGACGTTTATCTCAACCAAACCAACCATTTGGTACTAGCCGAACATGCCTAAACGTTCCTGTACCTTACCCGTTATATCCCCTGGAGCTACTTCCTATGCCTTGGATACCAGGATTATATCACCCTTGTTTGGATAAACTATCGACCTTTGCCTATGAATTGCTTGTTTGCTCTTCAAATCATGTACCCTGGTCACACTACTACATTTCAACGTGCGTCTTCTTCCTTGGACCTACCCCACCATCTTACCATCATCTCAACACCATTTACCCTTTATCAACCCTATCCCTGATTTCACGCTACCTCAATCTATGATAGATTTGAGGGGGATTACCTATACCCTTAACAGGAGTAACCACTTCTTATTATTGTCAGTGTAGCTTTACAAGACAAGCTACACGACAACAAGGGGCTAATGTAGACACCAAATTTGTGTCTTACGACCCCCCGTGCCCCGCATCTCATTTCACAACCTAGCCTCACCACCTAAACCTTGCACAATTATTTATTAATTACCTTATAATTAATAAATCCACATCTCCAAACCTGCCACCACATTTCGCCACCTCATCATGACCTAGCCCTAACCCTAAACTAACCTAATTAAGACCTATAACTTGGTCTACATCCACACCCATGACTAATTACTCCTCACCCGCACCAAAATCAACCTAATAATGACTTGACCAAGCCCACAACTAATTCCTGAGAAAAGGAGGGAAAGTTGGCTACTTTACTAAAAATAGTCCACTTTGACTTAACCGATATCGGTTCCTACTCGACCGCCGTCGGTTACGTAACCACCATCGGTTCCCTGTAAATGACCTCCCCCAACCAAAAATGGAGGATCTAAAATCTGGAATCTGGAAATTCATTGGAAAGATCGGAATTCACTTGGCCGAGCAGAGACAAGTGAAAGAAAGAGAAGAGTTTGCAGAGAAGGACATCAAGCCCAAGACTGCAACTGAGTAACCAGAGCCCAGTGACACTCATCCAAGCATTGGGAGAGAAGATAGCTCATCTTTGATTGTCAGATCATCCTACCTGAGCCCTGCCTTCGTTATCACAGTCCTTGGACCTGTATCTTCATCAGGAACTAGTAAGTAGTGTCTCAGTACGTTCTTGTAATAACATTTCTTGGACTTCTGAATCACAGTAATTATAAGTCTACTCCTAGATCCACTACCCGGTAACACCCTACATCTAACTGTACCTCCTCTACCCTTACATTGCCCCAAGAACAACCCCCATATTCTCTGAGTCTTCTCCATCACCCCATTACCTATCCCCAATCATTTACTAGCCTTATAAACACCATAGCCACCTTATAGCCAACCTTCACTAAAAGCCCCTAAACCACTGCCCCTACCGATATCGGTTAGTAGAAACCGGTACCGGTGACAGTGACCGGCATCGGTCACTGTGATTCAAAACCAAAACTAGCCCTTTCCTCTATTGTTTTAACAAGGTAATTAAATTGTAATTTTGCAATAATTTGTGTTAATTCATATTAGCAGGGGAACTGACCACCTTCGAAAGGAAGTTTAATACTTCCTGGGCCCAAGGCAGTTCCCTCATTTATTGTCTAATTAGAATCTGGTGGTCTTGTATTCTTACTTGCAGTAGTCCTTCCTGCACAAAAAAGAGTCCTTCGCAATCGATCTGATCTCTCTACTACGGTACGCGCACACCCTCCAAACATTCAACAGTATTCCTCCTAGCCCTAACCCTTATCTCTGCTTTCTCAAGAGAATCCTAGCCCTAACCCTTATCTGCTTTCTCAAGAGAATGAAAGGATGGAAGCAACTCTAGTTCACCAAATGTTTTCACCCTTTTTAGATTTGATTAATTTTTACCTCAAACCACATTTCGTTCTCCACCTAGTATGCAATATTTGGTTATAGTAATCAGACTTGACATTATTTATTTGGAAAGGTTTGGCTTGAGTTTCACTCATATAAATATATTTTTGTGGGTGACTTTGAGTGCTTGAAATTGTGGCAAGTATTCCCATATACCTAATGGGAAGCTTCATACTCGTAGATAAATCATGCACTTAATACTTACATCAAGCCTCTATGTATGTTATTACATGCATGATTCCTAAATGACAAAACTAGCCATTAGCAACACTTTTCTTGATTTTACAAAGTGCTTTATCCTTTTGATACTCTTGACATTTTCTCTTCTCAAATGGTCACTTTACTTTCCTACATTTAACAACACATGATTCAGCTCCATATTTTTGTATATCCTCTTAGCATCATGGATAGTATCGATGATTAGGGACATGAGTTCCCAGGCACTTGTGTCCACTTTTGGTACTTTTGTCCCTTTCCCACCTTTCTCAAGTTTGAAATACCGCATCATTTTTATCTTTTCTAAAGTATCTTTATCACTTTGGGTCGGCCTTTTGGTTGTTAATTATGGAATTCAAACAAGGGAATCATATATATACATGACTTACTCAATATTATTAGGGGTTGGGTAAATGGGGCTACTAGTTATTATCTACTTGTTTGGGTAAGAAGAAACATTCAATGAATACATTTGTATAGCATTATTCACTACATAGGAGGGCTTATTCTAAATTCCATTTCACACATTCATCTTGGGGGAAAGTAGTTGTAGATTTCTATCTTGGTGTGACTAACACAATGGAAACCTAACTTCAAGGGACACAATTCAATCAAACACACACACTAGAACTACATAGAGTTTGAAATTTAGTGTAATGCTCAATGACAATCACATTAGAATGACCATCGAGGTTAGTTTGACTCAATAATATACATTTTTATTCCATATAACGTTTTCTTAAGCCTTGTGTGGGTAGCTAGGTTTTTTTATGTAGGTACAGGGTGTGACATAGAACCCTACATTAAAGTTTATATGAAAAAAATGAAAGGAAGAATTTAATTTCATTCCTCGAAGATATCGAAGTAGAGCACTTGCTTTGGACACTAGTTCCCAAATTAGACACACTTTGGCACCCGTGGTGGTCCTATCCCCTTTGGGCGCTTCTTTACGAAAAATTTCCAGACTCCGGTTTCTCTAACAAATCCCTACAGTCTAGATCCAACCTTCTCATCCTATTTCCTATCCTAGAATCAGTCCAAAACTCCTAATAGAAGCTAATTTAATCTTATCTCCTATCTTGCACACTTTCTTTTTATTTTGCATGCTAGATTTTTCCTATTATCGCTTTATCTATTTGATCTTAATCTTTGGATAAAGATTTATATTTCTTTCAATCATTTTGTGAACTTAATCCCTTATGTTCTCTTTAATTTGTCTATTCTTTTGCATACCCAAACCCTAGTTGCATTAGGGTTCATATATGTATCTTATCTTCATATCCAAACCTAATTTTCATATATCACCTGCCATAAATCAAATCATATAAAAATGTTCATACGATTTCATGCTTCATCCTACCCTTTGGGTCACTTTTTAGGGCTCCCAATTTTTAAATCACCTTTTGTTTCATATCTTGAGCAAAATGACTCTATTTTCAAATTCCTTTGAGTTTATTTTGCATTTTTCTATCTTTAACAAAAACCTCTTTTTGTTTTTCACAATTTTGAGCCCAATTTTTGAAAATCCAAAATTACACTTTTTACTAATTAAGGCATAATTCAAAAATATACACTTTCAGCCACATTGCTTTAGATTTTTTTCTTTTGATTATATAAAATTCAAAATTACCTATTTTTATTTTGTAAAAATATAAATCTATCATGGGATATGGTCATTTTATTCATTTGACGACCATTGCTATTTTTCACAATATTTTTTTGGGTCTTAGCCCATAACCTATTCTTTTTCTATCTCATATACTCTTTTCTATAGTATTTGGGCTTATATGTCATTTTATTTTCTACCATGATGGCTCATAACACTACTTCTCAAGTATCCTTGTGTCATTTACTTCAACGACATCCATTAAGTAGAGATATTTTTACACAACTATTGAAACAAGTACAGATCCTTGATAATACGACACCTTCCCATGTGAATATAATTTTGAGTTGTATTTCAGCTCCTATTAGAAATGATGACACTTCCCATAAGGCTATCTTATACTCTATTCAATTTTGCACCATGCCTTTCAAGATTAACTCCAAACCATGAATGTTACAATTACATCTCTAAAGGTTGAAATACTACACGTAGAAGATACTTCTAATGTATATATTGATTCTCTTTATATGCATCATGATGCTCCTAAGGCCAAGGTTATGCTATATGATATAGGTGTTACATGTGCTCATATAAGTGAGGGTAAATTCCTCCAACATAAAACACCTCTTTCATTTGATGAGCATGTTAAACAACATGATATCCTATTTGAGCTCCTCAATCATCAGTTAATCACTTTATTACCCAATCATTACTATCCTCATTATTGAATTACAAAATCCAAATGCCAACCATTCTATAATTATCATGGCATTAATGGACATCGTGACAATTATTGTTATGTTTTACAATGGAAAATCCAATAACTTGAGCATAAGGGATTTATTTCATTTTCTAAACACCATTTTGTTACACATCTATCTCATGTTTTCAAATCTCAATGGGTTCCTAAATATAATTCATCTATGACTCATGAGAATAATTCCATATCAAATGCCTCAACTTCTACTATAATAAAATAATCATCACTTGCACCTAATTCATTGCACACCACAACACCAAAAAGAAATATTAGTTGAGCCACCACAAGCCCAATCTAAGGCCAACATGATAAAGGAATCTACAAATATCTCTACTCCTTCAAAGCATATTGAGATAGATTATGTAAACACAAGTATCAATGACTTACCAAATGATCTACAGATCTCCATAGGAATGGGCACATATAAGATAAATCCTAAGTATACTTTTAAAGAATCTTTTGGGAGCAACATGCAGATTAATCTCATGGGTGGCATTGATTCATCCCTACTACTCAAATATGACGATGGAAATGATTTTAATCCTACTTATTATTATAATGAATATAAGCATTTTGATGAGTACTCACCAAATCTTAATCCTATCAATGAAGAAGATGCAACTATTTCACTAGAAACATTACAAATTTATCATTGTCTAACTACAGAGTATAAAGTTACACAAAAGGTAAAATATAGCATCCTAGTGCAATCACATGTGTCTTATTTTACATAACTTCAACCTCTTGTGTGTATTCATCACCTTTATCTCTAGATATATCATTATAAAATTCACACATTCGGGGCATATTACTTCCCCCTCGCTACCCAATGATGCATTCTTGTTCTATGTTCATGCATGAATATTGAGGGCACACTTACCTACATGGACCTCACTTTACACACATACATTGAAGGAAAATTTGATCCCCTCTCATATTTGTTCTATTCCATGTTCACATATTTACAAAGGAGAAAAAATACTAGCTTAGATCTTGATTGGATGTACTTTTTCTTACTTGTCCTACTCTATGTTGTGATTTGTTTACCATGTTATTTTGATTCATAGTATGCTCTATCTTTTTCCATACACACATGCATGTTCACATGGTACTCTTGAGGTGAATGCAGATTACTTACAAGTTCTTACACGATGCATGATGCTTGGCACATTTTTTCATGCTAAATGTCTAACATGCAAAATTGAAAATTTTAGCCATGAAAACTAAGCCCCCACTTGAAAATTCCTCTCTCGGTCATTGTAAACCCTTCCTCTAGCCAACATACCCATATTTTTATACTCATTCTAGATAGGAAGAACATGCTAATAAGATTTTTAAGTATGTATCATGTGCAATGATAACATTTAGGTGTCAAATTTACCAACTAAATTAATAAGTTAATACTCAATTTCATTCAAATCAAGTTTGTCTCAAGAAACGAAATTTTCTCACTATTGTAGACAAAAAATCTATGCACTTGGGTACATTTATAGGTCCTAAATCATATTAATGTATACATGATTCCTAAGAAAGAAAACTAGTGGATGATAACTCCTTTTTGGCTTTTTTGCTTTATCTCTTGCATTCTTACTACTCTTATTGTTTCACCGCAAAGTAGAGATAAAATAGATAAGAGGTAAAGGTGAGGAGGAATACCTATGATAGTCGAAGAAATTTGCACACTGTCGAATGTTGACCAAGTTGATTGTGAAGATCTTCCCTTTGGATAGGAGGAACGACTGTAGAAGCAACGCAATACCACCAAATAATATTAAATAACATATGACAGTGGACTGCCTAGCATATGCTAGTTCCGGAAGCGTGTAACTTCCTAGAAAGGTTGTCAATCCACTATTTTTAACAATTTAATGCAAGGAAAGAGCATAAACAAATGAATCCTACTGTAGTTAATATGATTTAGGCATCTCATATAAAATACAATAAGCAAATCTAATCTAACATGAAAGTTATGATTAAATTTAGAGGGTTAGTAGGTTGGTCTAGGCTTGCAGGTCTGATAGAGGCTATAAATGAGGTTTGGGAAATATTTGGTGAGGTTATGGGTTGTTAGAAAGGATTTATTAGCTCACTAGTTTGGAGAATTTTACTAGTCTCAAAAACCGATGTCGGTTGGGTAACCAACGACTTCATTACTAGTAAATGATCGACGTCGGTTGGGTGACCAGTGTTGGTAGGGGAAATGAAGTAGAAATGTTAAAAATGAGAGGTTTGGCACTCTTTATGATTACATGAGATAGTGAGGGAGGATTAGGTAAGGTCATGGGGATTTTTAAGAAGACTCGAGAGGTGATAAGATGGGTGTTTGGGCAAAGGTATGAAGGTTCTTTGGGAAGATGGTTGGATGGAGGTATTGTGGGAGAGATCTAGGTATGGTAGAGGGTGAAATGAAATAGATAACTAATAAATAACTAATCTATTAAAACCAATGACAAAGAAGAAATATACTTGTGAAATGGAGATGAATAGTAGGAGGTGGTGATGGTTGTAGGAGAAAGTGGTCCCGAATGAATGCAGCGGTAGCAGGAGGGCACAATGATTCCATGTGAGTGAATTGGAACTTTAGATTAATATATTGATGAATGATATGGTTTTTCAACATTGTAAGGGTCTCTGGTGTGTCGCAAGATCGCTAGAAAAGTTGGGAGTTGGGATGCATGGTCGTAAGAGCCGAGAAGCAAGATTCAGAACCTAGGTAAGAGTTGGATTTCCTTATTTAAGGAAACCGAAGCGGTGATTAGGTGACCAGCATTGGGTGAGGAATAACTAGTATCGGTTAGGGAGAAAAGGTCATACTTTGCTAAAAATAGACTTTTCTTCCCAATTTTGGCATGATTTAGAATTGATTCTAGGTCAAGAGTGTGGAATGGCACTAAATGGAGTGGGAAGTTGGTTAGAGGAATGATAGGCAATTAAGGTTAGGGTTAGAATGAGTCCTAGTTAGTTAAGGGGAGTGGGGACTTGGTCTAGGTTAATTAATAGGCTTGGAATAGGTCTAGGATGAGGTGGAGAGGTGAGGTGGAGGGATGAGGTGGCTAGGTGAGGTGGAAATTAATTTAATTTAGGTAATTAAATTAATAATGATGTGAGGAGGGGTCATGGTTAGGTGTATGTCAAATTAATTAATTGGAAGGGGCTAGAAGGGTTGTGACCTAATTTTTGTGTCTACATTTGCCCCTTTTTGTCACGTAGCTTGTATTGATAAGTGACGATGAAAAAAATATGAGGTGGTTGGTCCCAGTATGGGTGAAGGTTAGGTTTCCCCAAGTATGGGTGGAGGTGATCCCCCTCAAACCAAGAACTAATGAAGTAGCAGGCATAATCAGTGATGGGTTTGATAAAGTGGTAGGTGATGAAAAATGTGGTAAGGTGTGGGTGTAGGTAATGGTGATATCGGTGTGGGTAATAGGTGGGGGCATTCAAATGCACACACATGTGTAGAATGTGATAAGGCACCAGGTTGAAGAGCTCACAAAATCTACATCATCAAAGGTCGATAGTTTATCTAAACAAGGTTGATGTGGTCTAGGTATCCAAGGTATAGGATACGGTCCTGGAAACACAATGAGGATAGGTGCAGGAATGGGCATTAGGTGGGTTCCAAAGCACCAAAAGGTTTGGTCTAGTCAAGATAAACATCATGACATAAGGCAAGGAAAGGTTGGTAGGTTAAATAACATGAGTAGTGTCATCATAAGGTACATCGAGTAAGAAAATTTGAGTGTCCAATGGTTAGGTTCGGGTTAGGTGTATAGGTAAGGCCATGGGTAAGGCTAAGGTGTAGGTAAAATGTGCCCCTCAGTATAATTAGGGAGATGAGTAGGTGAGTGGGGATTTTAGGTGAGGCCATAGGTTGGTGGTAAGGCTATGGTGGTAAGAAAATGGCCTCCTACAACAAAAATTTGGGCAAATTAGGAAAAATGGGTCGGGTGGGTGAGTGGTACCGGTTGAGATGTAATTGATGCCGATAAGTGAGGCCGACACCGGTCTCTAGGGCACGACATGACTAACATCGGTTGACTGTCGATGAATTAAAAGTAAAAATTTACTTTAAAATAGATCATTTGAGCATTTTAAATTTGTTAAAATGACAATGAGAGAGAGAAACTCATGGAGAAAACGTCGAGTCATCCTTTTGAATGTAATGACAAGATTTTAGTGGGTGGTGGAGTGGAGTTTGTGGGCCCATGAGATCTACCCAAGTGATTTGATTGGGTGAGAGCTTGGAGGTGGATTGAGACATGGCAGAGGCAAGAGAGGGCATAGGTAGAGGGAAGATTCCTATTCCTAGATCCCACCATGGAGGCGGTGTCGAGTAGAGGTAAGATTTGAGCTCCATTGTTGTTTTTGTGAAGAAGAAGGTAGAATAATTTTTAAAAATTGGTTTTAAAATTTGATTGGATTTTGAGTAAAATTGGGTGAAATTGGGTATGGGGGTGAAATTAGTTTAATTAGGGGTTAAAAGGAATTTGGGGTGAGTTTGGGGTTGTTTGGGTGGGTAGATTAGGTGTTTTATCAATTTTTGAGAAAATGGGGACGTGGGGGTTCAACCCTAGGGCTGAACTAGTGACCGATGTCATTCGGCTATCATTCGGCATCGGTGGGTTCAAGGGGGCAATATCAATTGGGGTGACCGATCTCTGAGTCACTTGTAAAAGTGACAAAAAAATTTGTGAAAAGTAAATTAGGGAGTTTGTAAGTTAGGGGAAGGTTGGGTAGGTTGTGTAGCATAAGAATGGGTGGGTTTAGGCTAGGTAAGGATGGGTTAAAGCTAGGTAAGGGTGAATGGTGAGAAATGGGAAGGTGTAGGGACAAAGAAAAGGTATAGGTCAATAATGGAGAATGGGTGCAAGGTGGATGAGGTAAGTTAGGTCAAATAGGTGAAGGGGGGAAATAGATGAAACAAATAAAATGTAAATGTGTAGGCTAGGTAGAATGTACGGTAGGCAAGAAGGTTCGGTAAAGGTGGGTAGGATAAGAAAGGCATAGGAAGGTTTTGGGCTGGGTAGGGTCAAATAAATTATCAAAAGGGCTAATTGATTAACAAGTTTAAATGGTGATGATGTAGGCATGTCAGCAGTTGACGATGAGAGATAGGTTGTCACCCCTTATGGTATAGATATGACTGAGTGTCATAGAGTACAAGTGGATACACATTAGGGATGTTGGGTTGGGCATCGTTAGGCGATATAGGAGGATAGTCTGAGATCACAGCATGATGGTCACTCTCATCAACAAATGGGATCTAGACCAACACATTCCACTTACCGACTGGGAGATGACGATCACTTTAGAGGACATCTATAGGATATTGAGGCTACCTATTGTTGGGGAGCTATTATATCATATCTCTTCGGATGAGGTGTTCAATCCTATGGTGGCATTATTTATAGAGGTGATGATAGACTTGACTTATCATAGTGTTAGTATTAGCTATAGAGATATGTATGTCACACACCCATAGGAGACGAGATTAGCGGTGTTGATGATGGTGGGGATTGGTTGTTTTACACTCCTAGACTCAGAGGGTGGGAGATTTCCACGGGCATTGATGGGGGTTTTGGAGGACATGATTGAGGAGAGAGTCTATTTTGCATGGGCACTAGTGTAACTGGTATAGCTTTACATGGAGTTTTGGACCTATAGGAGGATTCATGGTTTGGTGTGTGTTGCACCTATCTTATTCATTGTTGGGCCTATGAAGCACATAGTGTGTCTGCATCCACCAGGTCTTCCACAACAAGATTGGTTTAGAGGTGTCTATAGAGTAGGGTTCAGGAGGTGGGTACCAATAGGAGCACATCCTAGGGTGGATGAGGCATCACGAGATGTGACATATTACAGGTGACTGTTAGATGGCATATCAATGATTAATATTTTTTGGCGACCTTATGTAGATTTTAATTTATATGGAGGCATGGTAGAGGAGCTAGAAATCTTATAGCTAGTTAGATGGATATAGGTATGGCGACTCAGGGAGCACAAGATGATACCAATCGACCGATTTAGACGTCAATATGGGCCGCATGACATGATGTACCTCCAAAATTTTGACAGGATCTACGCAGGGACGATGTGGAGAGACCATTGTCTCCACCACATCCAATAGATCCCACAGGTAGGAGGAATAACTCGTCAATCATAGGTGGATTTATGACATGGGCATGACTGACGGTACATGCACGGTGGATAGCCTAGCTATAAGCGACCGCCAAGGCCAAGGTAGCTAGAATTAGATAATATTATAGTACATAGGGATAGGTTATAGGGGTAGGTGATAAATTTATAGTGGCGTAGCTATCTCGAGCACATGCATAATTGACCACCCTACGAGGATTGCTAGCATAGAGCCCAGCACGAGCTCCAAAGCCACTAACAGGGATGGAGGACAAGTTGCAAGGCTGCAAGCTTAGGGTACTACTTTACAGGCACAGGTGGCCACATTACAAGCACAACTAGTAGCTACATAGGCACTCGGCAATGGAGACGGGGCCCCATTGTATAGGCACAAGCACTAGGACAAGGTCACATTTTACATGTAGTAGGATAGGGGCTCTTAGTACAAGGATAAAGGCCACGGAGTTGGGGTTAGAGCAATGGCATTACCACGGGTGATTTCCATGGACATGTATAGATATGGAGTGTACGAGGCCGGTATTATCAAGATCATATTATAAATGTTGGTCTCCAAGTTTTGTCATATGTTGAGTACATAACCCAATAGGAAGCCGGTGTGAGGACCAAATCATGGACTCATAGTACCGGTAACTCAATGAGCCATCGAGTCTCATAAGTAGGGCGAGCGGGAGGTGACCGGTTCACGAAGAGGCCGGAGCCAAGGGAGGGGACATGAGAGAGCAATAGAGGTGTCGGGCCCTCCTAGAGATGAGCGAGATGATTGATCTATTGGTCATTTTTTATTTTTGACTTTATATATACTAGCTTTGTGTGTCGAAGAGGCAAGATGTATATGAGATATTTTGAGAGACACTTTATATCTATGTATACATGTATTGACACACAAACATTCCAGATTATATATTTGATGATGATATTTACATATGATGTGTTTGATTTTATTTCCATTGTATTGATGTCATGGAAATTAGTTATAGGCATGGTTGATGTTATGGTTTGTTTTGATTTCCCATTTATTAGTGTTATGGAAATTAATTGTAGACATGGTTGATGTAATGATTTTGATGCAGCCTAGAATTTATTGTGAATAACCTAGGTGTGTGCTAGCACATCACTCACCTGAGCTAAGCACTCACTTGAAGCATGCACGAAGGCACCGGGTCCCCTTTAGAGTTTCTTGTACATAATGTTAGAATGATGGTGCACATAGATATCCAAATTCATTGTCAATAGTAAACAACACACAGATGCATAAACCAAATCTAGTTCTTAGAATATATATAGAATGAACTAAATAGTGACAATAACAAGATTTACCATACAAGAACCAGATTCATTCATGTTCAACACCATTATCCAGCTAATATGAACCATTGTATTAAGTATTGTAAAACATAAAATCTTATTACATTACATAAGTATCTCCATGAGTCATGTGCGTGACAAAACCAGTAACATAACTCTACCATAGTTTTTCACACACTAACCCATGCAAATCAATACATATATATAGGGGTGGGGACTTGCCCTTCACCACCCATGCACTTCTCAAAATAGGTCACATGCTAATAATAATAATGTGCCTTTACAATAGGATGCATAACATGCAAGTGCTCTAACAATAGACTTCATATAGTTAACTCTGAGTATAAATCCTATTATTAGCCTAAACTATGCATGGCGCTCAGCTGTCACTTGTTCCCAAAATACCATTGCATGGACCACAATTCTTCATGTCTTTGTGTGCTCAACATGTTATCTCCCAAAATATCCCTTATCCAAAAATGGCTAAGTCCTAAATTCAAAGTGTTTTGGCATGCGCTCATTATGTTATTCTTCCACGCCCTCAAATGTGCTTTTCTCCAATGTGTGCATCTTTTATTTTCCTTCACCTTAGAGAAATATGTTATCTACTCAAAATTACCCCACACTAAAGTACATTACCACCTCGGAATGGGAATTCCTTCTTATGCCTCCAATAATAAAGAATAGGGAATGAAATAATGAATCAAGCATTGTACAAAAGAATTTTTTTACTCTGCAGTACCCTCTTCCTTAGGCAAGACTAACTTTGGATATTCATTTTTGAGTTCAACCTCTAAGGTTTTCCATTCACTTAGCGTGTTTCTTGTCTTTCCCAGAACATCTGTCACTATGGCATCCTTTCATCCTAAGTTATCTTTTCCTTCTCATTTTTAGTACTTAGACAATATGTGCCATACTTGAGACCATCCCCTCCATGGAGTCCAGTTTTTGCGCTATAAGTTTCCCAAGTTCATTGATCCTATCTTTGTTTTGATCTTGGGCTACTATATAAGGCCTTGCGCTTTTGTTTTACCAAGTCTAACCTCTCTACACGCCCAATCTTTCACCCTTCATTACCTTGACACTTCATTATACTCTACTATATTTCGATTCTTGTTATGGCATCTAGCACTACACAAATGTTCAATGCTTGGTCCACTTTCTTGAACTCGTCTTTCAATGTTTGGAGCAAGACCTCAAAAATTGAAATTTTCCTAACAATGGTAGCCCTTTCTCTTGCATTTTCTGCTATAGGATATTTTTACGGCCATAAGAATGGGCTCTTCATTCAAAACTAGATCCACCAGAGTGTGCAAATAATGCATTGTAGAGGGAAACTTCTGAGGAACTTTAAACTCCAAATGGGGCCTTACTTTAAGAATATGATCACCAAGTTCCTTAGCCATGCTAACAAAGGACTCATTTTTTCCTCTTCTCATTCCTTCTCTGCTTTTAAGCACTTTATTTCTGTAGTCTTATCCTTTTTATCTTCAAGTAGCGCTCGAATGGTGGTGGCCTTATCAATGTTCCTCCGTGCCACTTCAACAAATACCTTGACTAAGGCATTGCTTACTTACTCATCGGATGTTACGGAGGCTTGAAATTCATGTGCCTAATCTATAGTTTCTTCTTTACCTAACATGAGACACATGACTCCTCACACACATCAAAATTTGGTTCATCCATGTGTGTCTGCATGGACCAGGATAATTGTTTCCTAGTCCACGCATTTTTCTTTTATGGGTCCATTAACTCCCAACCATATAAATCGTTTAATCCTACCATGCTCTAGAACTCGACATGAATGATCTTGTTGGTGTCCTCTATATACCCCATAGCCAAAGTCACATAGTCCTCACTTTCCTTTCCTTTCTTTGTCTTCTTGCCCTTGGGAACCCGGTGCTAGAATATGCAATGGGTCTATCACCTTCCTATGTGGAGTGAGGTGTGCCAAATGGATTGCACATTTCCTCTTGTCTCCTTGACCCCCTCTTCATCATATTTCATTTCCTCTTCATGAGGCTCCTCTGTATTTTCGAGGTTGCATCGGGGTTCCTGACGCACTTTCACTAGACTCATCATCTTCATCCTCTCTGATCTTTAACATTCTCCTCCTCTTCTTATTAGGTACTTATTTTTTAGGGGAGATACGAGGTGATCTTCATGAAGGTTGTGATGGCCCTACGCTTTGAGTCCTTATCCTTCTTAACACCCTTTTCAATTTATGTTCCTCATTTATTGGCTCTACATCTAAGGCTTGTGCGCGTTTGTTTATAAGTCTTCCTCCTCTTGTTGATGTCTCGGGAGGAGTAGTCTCATGTTCTCACTTTCCTTAGTGTCTAAGGGCTATCTTCATCCCATGTGCACTAAACCGCCAATGTCCTCCTATTCATCTTCTTCTTCTTCTTCTAATGGTGAAGTGGTATTTTTATCCGCCAAGCTCCCAACTATATGTTTCCCCTTTTGTGGGCCTAGTAGCATACATTCATTTTCGACATACTTACCATTTTCCAGCCTAGGCTTAAGCTGGATATAAATTAGCATGGCCCCACTATCACCAATGGCCAAACTGATAGGCCTCATGGTTATATCATCTAATATGAACCTCTCAATATAAGTAGACTTACCTGGGTATGTGTAAGTCTTCCTCAAGGTATGGTAGTCACAATCTACGGTGTTTCATTGTAGATTAAGCTGGCGTGCATCGATAAACTTGTGAACTGTCATCTCTGGAAGAACCACGTTGTAAAGGCGTAAGGGAGTTTACACCAGGGACTCCATGTCCCATCCTTCATTATAAAATGCATAATGCAAAAGTGTTGGTACATAGAAAATTGTACCGACTTCCCAACTACTGATGGTAGCTCCTTAGGAATTCTCCACTCCTCTTTGAAGGCCACGCAAAGTCTTGTCATACCACATCTATTCCCTTTTCCTGAATGGGCCACTCATAGGTCCCTCACACAAATAATTTTCAAACCACTTTGCGAGAGACTTATTCTCTACGGATGCTCCCAAATTGTGTTCTTTGGCCCATCGGGCACTATAATTTCAACAAAAACAAGAGATAGCAAAATGGCACCAAAGCTTATCTTCTCACCTTTGCACACTTATTCAATGATGGTATTTGCTATGTATCCTACCAAGTTGTAAAATTCTCCCTGTGATATCTTCTTAGCAATGTGTAGCCACATGGTGTTCACTTGTGACCATCTCTCTTGATCATTCAACTTGGTGAGTAAGTGCACAACCGCCTGTACCATAGGGTACTTCCTTAACTTGTAAATATCCATTTCGTGTGGACCCTTTGAGTAACCTAGCTCCTTGTGGGTGGCCAAAATAGCTTCTTTGTCAGATAAGTCACTAGTAACCTTTATCTCAGTTCCCTTCAAACCTTTTAGGATTGCAATTAAGGGCATGGTGATCCTCATCCACCACCTAGAAAAATAAAATAAGTCCTCATGGACTCTGCTCATAAGCCATTGGTATAGTTTCTTTGGTTTTCCAAAGTAAGGGAGTTCATAGAGTTGCAGGACCCCTACCTTCTTCAACAATTTCTCCCCAACATCATCATAAACAAACATGTCATCAATTTTGCGCTTGTTTTTCTTTCTACTTAACAACATGTCCAACTCTTCCTTGTTTTCAGTCATGTGATGATTGTAGTCACTTACCTTGCTCCTATGAACATGAGTGTTTCACCTAATTCTAGAGCATTTCTTTGAATATTGATGAAACAGATAAGGGTAAAGGGCTAGAAGGAATACCTGTTAAGATGTTGGTTGTAGATTGTTACGCGCGTATGACTTCTTGATCCACTAATTGTGGGAGCTTCTTTTTGGCTTGGAGGAACTAACTGAAGTGGAAAATAAGACCACCAAATGAAAGTTAAACAGTATATTCAAGTGGACTTCCTAACGTATGCTAGATCCGGGAAGTGTGATACTTCCCGGTGGGTGTCAATCCACTATTTAAAACAACTTAATGCTAACAATAAAGGAAATCCCATTGTAGTTAAAATGATTTAGGTGTCTCATTATTCTACAATAAGTAAATTCATTCACAACAGGCTAAGCTATGACTAAATATGAAGGTTAAAGTCTCACAAAGTGCGGTATTGGTTAGGGTCAGGTTCTAGGCTATTTTGGGTATTGGGTAGAGAATAGAAGCTTTGTTCTTGGTTTCTGGTCAAAAACACATAGACCGACATCGATCTAGTATGACCAATGTCGGTTTAGGTTAACCAATGATGGTTGTGGGTAACCGGCATTGGTATGGTCGAGTCGAGGTACAGGAAAATCGGTAAAATTGGGTGGGGCGATAGATCGGAGGCTAGATGGAAATGAAAGGGAAATGACAAGGTTCATGTGGGTCTTAGGTATGCACAGATTGATTTAAATCGGATATGGGTAGTTTAATGGCGTGGGTAAAAGGATGGTCAAGTTTTCATGGAGGTAAAATGATGGTGGAATGAAATGGGAGCAAAAATAATGTAACGATAAAAAGAATCTACTAAATGATAAAAGGGAAAATGTTGGTTAACAAAGCACTTACCATTTATACAAGCTTGATGTCTGGTTGGTAATGGTGGGTGATCAAATGGAATGAACTTGATGTAGTGTTGGCACTTCCCCAGATGCTCCCGTGAAGGTAAATGGCTATGTGGTTGCTTCAGGTGTTGGCTATGGATGCTCTGATGCGTGTACTAATGTTGGTTCTGCTTGCATACAGCTCTGGTTTCGTCACTTGTTCTCAAAAGATGTGTTAACCTCTAAACAATGTGCTAACCTCGAAATAAGGTTGTTTTGAGGGTTAAATGGTAACCGAAGGTAGTTCGGGTTGACCAGAGGTGGTTTAGGGTGATTGGCGTCGGTTAGGGTGGGATTTCCTAGGTTTTCTAAAATGGGTAGATCCTTTTGATATTCTTAGATCTCACCCATTTCACCCCAGAATAGAATGGAAACCTCCTTCTAATGGGTGGGAATGTGGTTAGAGGGAATATAGGCTTTTATTTTTAGGGTTTGGGTAGGTCTTAGTTAGTTATGGCAACATACTAAGAGTATGTCTTAGGGTGAGGTGGCTAGGTGAGGTGGATAGGTGAGGTGGATGTGTAGGTATTATCAAAATAAGATATTTAAATAATAAATGTTGGGAGGATAATGAATTAATTTAATTAAATTAATATTAGAGTGGGGTGAAGGGGACCATGGTTAGGTGAATGTGTTTAAGGTGTTTATTTGATGAGGGACCAATGAGAGTGTGACCCAATTTTGGTGTCTACGGTGAGAATCCCATTCATGTCCCATGATTACATCCTCTAGGTACTACATTTTCAAAAACCTACTTTCGGGGCATCCTCGATCTCCACCTTGGTTTCTACCTTCTTCTTCCCCTTTTTTCCTACTCCAGGTGTTTTCCTTGGTGTCATGGTAAGACAAGGTTGCACCTTTTTGACTTATGTTAATAAAACTCTCATGCCCTAACTCAACTAACCACATGCCCTAACTTGAAATTGCATGCCCTAGCTTCTTCTCAAATCCTAGCACTATATTTCTCCTCTTTTTGTGTCTCTAGTTCACTCAAACCCTTCTCCAATGGGGATGCAATCCAATCTCGTGTACAAATCTACTCTCCTCACCAAGTTTCACAGACTCTTTGCACCTCAACGCATCTTTCTCGACTCAATCGCGATTAGATTTCTCGATACTCATGATCACAAAGGTAGAATGAACCCACATCATGTCCTTATATAGATTTGGAAAAATTTATCGCATTTATTACTCCACCTACCACTAATCCTCTTATTAATTTACCATTTACCAAATTTATGCGTGATAATCTGCGTGTCATAGCTATAACCTTCTAGTGTGCATTTCTACATTTTGGCTACAGCCTCCTTTCATGCACTTTCATGCACCGAAGTACCTCACCATTATGCCTTCCTCTAAGTAGTATCTATGACAGCATCTTACCTCGCCTTATACTGTGCATTCATTTTTTCCAACTACGGTCTTCTTTAGGAGCAATTTTCTTTCTAGCAACACCTTTCCATACTATCTCACTTTATAACAAGAGAAATAACCTCACCAAGTATTTCCTTATGCATACCCATGTTTGAATGAAAACCACCCCACACTAAGGGTATGTGTATTCCTCTGCACATAAAAACACTTTAGATTGTAATTAGCTTCCAACGCATTGTAAGTGCACTTATTACATAAAACACTTTCAACTAAATTGACAAAGCATAGCTATGAAGAAGGAAACACATTAAGGAAAAAATATAGTAAGGGAAATCTATTCTAAATGGAAATACTGTCTTATTACAAACACCAAGAAGGATTATTTATAGTAGGGTTTAAGCCTACTCCCATTGAAGTAACCAGGTAACTGTGTTCCATCAAGCACCTCTAACTGAAAGCACCTGATTCAAGTATATGAGTGATAACATACGGTCCCAACCAATGCACCTTAAACTTTCCTAGGTGGTGCAAAAACTTTGAATCATAAAGAAGTACTCTCGCCCAACCTCAAGCTTATTTTCCTTGATGTATCTGTCATTGTATCATGCCTTTTTCTGGCTTTTTTTTTCTTGACTCCACTTTGTTATAGCGTGCCTCTCATCCAATTGTATCAACTTGTCAATTCTTTCTTCCAATGCTTTCTCATCAGTTATACCTCCCACACACGTAATACACAAAGAAGGTAATATGAATTCCATGGGAAGAAGTTATTACTATGCCATACACCAAGTTGAAAGGGTGTTTCCTTATTTAACCATTTATAATTTTTTTATATTCGTAAAGCACAAAGCAAACTTTATCATCCTAGTTTGTCCTTCCAACATCACAAATCTTTATCAAAGTTTGGCTCAATATCTTGTTTAAAGCCTCAGCAATCCCATTTTCTTGAGGGTGATAAGGTGTTGTCTTGTGGTGTGCGACCATAAATTCATCTAATAATATCCTAATTGTCACATTCATGAAATGAGTTCCCCTATCACTTGTCAAACTCAAAGGACATCCATACAGTAAGAATATTTTCCCACAAGAACCTTGTTGTTGTAGCCATTGTACAATCCTTTATAGGTGTTACTTCCACCCACCTTGTAAGATAATCTATACAAGTGATGATGTAGCGTGATCCAGTTCTGCATGTGGTTGGGGAAATAGGACCCATAAAGTCTATTTGCCCATTTTTCAAAAGGCTCTACACTAGTAATAGGCCTCAAATGCATTTCATCTCTTTGCCCAAGTTTTCCAAGGCGTTGACATTGATCACACACCTTATAATACTCCTTGCAATCCTTGTACAAGGTTTCCTACCATAAACCAATGAGTAGAATCTTACACGTGGTGGTGTCACCTGTATAGTGTCCACCTGCAATACCACCATGATCATCGTATGCTCATGATCTAGTACAAACTTACACAATACTTCATCTCGGCCTAGTTTGTATAAGTCACCACTGATCAACATAAAAGGTGTGGCGCAAATTCCAAGTTGTTTCTTTTCCAAGGATTTCATCCCTTCTGGCGCCAAACCTATGTGTAAAAAGATAGCAATGTCCTCCAATTCTAGGGTGCACATTTTAACTTTGTATAATTGTCCATCTAGCATTGTATCCTCAATACTCTACACATCCTCTCCTGACTAAATCCTTGATAAGTAATCTGGGCTAGAATTGCTTTTACCTGGTTGTACCACAACTATAAAGTCAAACTCTTGGAATAATATAACCCATCGGCATATGTGCCCTTGTAAAATGGGATTATTTACCAAGTATTTCATGTTAGGAAATAAGGGATAAAATATGCGGAATAATCCCTCACAGAATCACAATAATAGAAACTAATATGCAGAAATTATTACAGATCTCAAATAAAATTGCAGAATAAAATAACACAACACAAAGAGATAGTATTTAATGTGGTTCACCCAATTTGGGCTACGTCCACCAAGAATCACTTGCTTAGATTTTATTACAAGCCACCGCTCTCTCAATACAATACCCAGATCCGTTTGGAGCTATGCTCAAAAAAACTCTGAAATTCACACCGAATTCAAAACACATCTATGAATACATTTACTTGTTTTTCTATCATATGCATAAGACCATATAAATAGACAAGCGCTAAGCTTAGTTTTACAAAACCGTGGGTATCAAAACCATGGGCAAAACCCGTCCCATAAACCTATGGGTCAAAAAACTTGCCCATATGAGAAAAGCACGTTTCCCGATATTTCGGGTGTAATTTTTCGAGGCCAAAAAATTTATGCCTAAAAAAACATGAAAAGTGTACAGTACTCTTAGTGTACAGTCTTCAACACTTTCACACATGAAAACAGGCTCCACAACCTAACATTTCAATGCAATGTGATTTGTATAGAACATAAAAGGTGTTGCTTTAGCAAGTATTGTGCGAACTTATGCAATGCGTAAATCACTAACAAAGCTTCGTTATTTGTAGTTAGATAATTTTTTTCTCAGAGAGTCAACTTTCTACTAGGAAAATAGATAAAATGATCTACATTACCTTCTTCAAGATGAGCTAGAATCGTACCCGATGGCATCCACATGTATGTGAAAGGGTAGATTCCATGAAGGGAAATGTAAAATAGGCATTGTAGTAAGCCTCTCCTTCAGTGCTTTGAATGTGCACTGCTACGATTCTCCCCAATAGAACTTCCCTTTAAATTTTAATAACTCCTCTAAGGGCGTGACAATCTTAGCATATCCTTTGATAAAAAAATTAATACCATATGTGGCCCAAGAATCCACACACTTCACTTTGACTGGTGGGTTCCTCCAAGCCTAAAATGACTACAATCTTAGCTGGATCTACTAACAAACCCTCCTTGTAGATGATATGCCCTAGCATAGTTCCAAAATGTGTAGCAAATACACACTTCTTGATATTTAAAGAGATGCTTAACTATATGCGCCTCTCAAACATTAACCACAAATTGTCACAATGATCCTTGATAAACCTATACATTATATAATCATCCAAGTAAACCTGTAAGAATTTGTGAATAAAATCCTGGAATGCTTGAACCATAATGCACAAAAAATCTTTGCAGCGTGTTCTTCAATCCAAAGGGCATCACTATGTATGCAAAACTTCCCCATTCAGTGGTGAAAGTTGTCTTCTCTTGATCCTCCTTAGCAATTCTTACCTAATGATACCCAGAGAATCCATCTATAAAAGAGTAAATTTTGTGCCCTGTAACGCCTTCCAATATTTCCTCGGTGAATGGTGTAGGGAAAGGATCAATCACACATGCAGCATTCATCTCCCTATAGTCCACACAAATCCTAATTCTTCCATCTTTCTTTATGTTGATCACCATAGGGCTAACCCACTCTGATTCCTTTATGGGCTCAATAATGCTAGATTCCAACATCTTGTTGATTTCTTCTTTAGCTTTTATGTTCATGTTAGGGTTCATCTTATAAGATATCTTCCTAACTGGGTGTGCACCTTCCTTTAACTTAATTTTCATCTTGCCCAAATATTTATGCACCCATTTCAACTCAAGGTTACCCCTCGAAACAACTCCTGGAAATCACGTAGTAACTTAATTATCTTATCCACTTCAAAGTCAGACCAATAATATCCAATTATGGCCTCCTTAGGTTCAACATACATGCCAATGTTCACTTTCTTTGTCTTCATAGGTTCATGGTAGGCGCACGCCTTCTCATCCACACTATCTAAGACCTCGTGTGTACCCTCTAAATGATCTATGTCCAACTTTTCCACTTCTTCATCATCCACCATATAGACCATCTTTCCTTTCTCCTTCTCTAGGCAAGCGCACTCAAGCAGTTTTGCATCTGTCTCATCTACTTCGTCAAAATGTGCTTCTAGGTTTGACTCACCAAATAACTCTTGAATGAGTTCTTCAGCCTTTGTACTATCTCCCATGGTCAATCACTTCATAACATGTAACACCTCTTTCACCAGAGGTTTAGTGGAGAAGTAGTCAAAATTTTGGATCATTCTTGCAGTTAAGTCTTTCCAATTTCCAGTCTCCCTATGCAGCTCCGCATAAACATACCAAGTGTGTGTGTAGCTTCACAAGGTGAAATAAATGTTGTGCACCCACAACAAAGGTGGTAAAGTTTCCTACCCCTCTTTCCAAAGTCTCTCACATTTTTGAACGTGGTGTTGAATAATATTATTACCATGATATTCACATATTTGAGTAGGTACATTACTCCTAAAAAACCGGAGTTGATAGAGTAACTATCACTTCTCTCCATTCTATGATATTATCCCTATGAACCATCCACTAGTGTGTTGTTTTCCCATAGGGTATACACTAACATATTCCTTCTTTCCACTTGATCCTTCCACTTGTACTTCCATGGATCATAGGAATACCTCAGGGTTTCCTTCGCCAATGTACCGGGTACAAGGTTATTGCCTAATCTCCTAACACAATGTGACACCTTTACACACATCGTTGCGCTTCTTACTTAGTGCCCAACCATCTCATAAGTGTCATGTGCCAATTTTCATAGGAAATACTTGTAGTATCACGATATACTATGTATTATCCCATTGGATAATTCCTTCCTTAGATGGCTCAAGTGCTTCCGGATCTCGAATGGTGTGCACATAAATTATGTTTAGGTATTCTTCACTTAAGGGCTCAACATAAGGTGTAGATTTCTTATCTGTCAAAGGGATAATAACTCATTCTTCCTTTTTCAAAACTAATATATCCCTTATTGAATTGTAGATTTACATTATTTACATAGCACCAAGGGCACCCAGTAGAGATGGGAAGTTGTTTTCTTCTGTAAGCACTAATACCTTAAAGTACCCGGTGAACTTGGCCCCTGTATAGTAATAAATGAATCCTTCAATATTCCAATTGGTGTGCCTTAGTCTGATTTTCCATATATAGTACATTTGGAAGATGGTTGCAATGGAGGTCTACCCATAAAACCCATGCATCTAAGGAAAGCACATTCACTTTCGCGCCTATGTCAATCAAAATCTGCTCAAAATCCATCCATCCACAACAACATTTAGAGTGATCTCCTTGTCATAATCTAAGCTATGGGGAGGGAGATTATCATGAAAAAAATTCATCCATTCTCAATACTAACACTTAGAGTGTTTCCTTTTAACCAACTCCTAGTAATGGAATAATGTTCTCCTAAATACAACATCTTGCATACTTCCTTTAGATCATCAAAATCTGACTGGAAAGTCTCGGTTAGCTTCTTTTGTTCTAACTTATGTGATTTTCCTTTAAACATTGTATTTTACCTTGTAGATTTCTGAGTACCTCCATGGTTTCTTGATAAACCTCCTTCTGATATGTAGGGTCTAGATATTTTGCATGTAAAACCTCCTCCTTAGTGATGGTAGGATTTTTTTGTAGTGTTTCTCTAGCATGTGTAGCCCTAGTGCATGTAATAATCTTAACGTACTACCTACGGGATCCGGTGCTAACTTTGGCATCCATTAGTTTTCCACGGCGCATTTTATCCTAACCATCTATACACCCATGTTATTGTGTTTTTGCTTCTTTCTCATGTGTTCATATAAGTCTAAGTACTCTTCGTAGTTATTATTCTTTCTGAAAAAAGAACAAGTAATGTTTTGGGGACATTCATGCCTATAATGATCAGGGGATCCGCACGTATAGCATGTTCCATGAGGGAACTCACTTCGTCCACCGCCACGACCTTGGCCTCTGAATCCAACATGGTATCCTCGACCTCTACCATGGCCTCCCTCAAAGAACCCTTCATTTTGATCATAGTGCCCTTGAGTGTGATCATGATCATGTCACTCACCTTTATCCTTAGATTTATTCAAAACCCCTGTCTATCGTACACCAATATCAATGACATCATGGATCTAATCAATCAACCTGCAATCTTCAGTATTGTGAGTCATGGACCGAAAAATTTTATAGTAGTAAGACACATTCTTTCTTACCATGCATTGCAATAATGGATAGTGGCTTACATCATGGTCCAAATGACATATCTCACATTCTAGTAACAAGGAGCACACCGATCTACAAGGAAAGTATCCTTAGTATCTCTACTTCACAATCTGTGTACCATATTCATCTATGTGTCTCATGTGTTGTATTGGCTGATAGTTTCTCCAACTAATTTTCCATTACTACAATCTGAGCTTCTAGGAATGGGCTCACTCTAGTGTCTATGCTCCCGACTACCTCGGTGCACAGAGATGCTTCAAGTGCCTCACGCAGATCTATATAAGTCTTATGTGAGATCACCCTTCTAAAATACATAATCAAGCCTCCAAAGAACCATTATGAATGTTGACTTGCATGGATATCATAAGATAGTTTAAATAAGAGTGTTTTGAAACAAGCATCATATTCTCGGACACTTTCGGTAGTGCCCTACTTGATGTTCTTGAGCGCGCTTATACTTTTCTACTTGAACTCGGGATATAAAACTCTTTAATGAAGGTATCTCATAATGTTGTCTAATCCACATAAGTGTGATCAAGGTCAAACTTTTTGTATCAACTATGCGCAATCCCTACAACGTATTTGCAAACTAATTGGCCTTACACTCTAAGCTATAATTCCTTTTGCGTGACATAGTATCTCACACATATGCACATGCTCAGCAACATCTTCTAGTCCCCTATACTTTGGGAGACAAAATTACATCTCCATGTAAATATTATGGGGCTAGTGAGGACCATGCCCACCAGATCCAAACCTCATATGTTTCCTCCACCCCCAGATCCACCAAATCCACGGATCTCGAGCCACCTATTCCTCCTGATCCTCCACCTATACCAGGGAATTAGACCGAGAGGATGCACTTTATCCATGTATCGCAATAGTGGAGCTAAACTAAACTCCTATAATCTGAAAAGTTGTGATGCTCCCGATGTGATTCCAAAGTTCTATGCACCTGTTTACGTGTCCATGACGTGCCTAAAAAGGTTCCTCCAACTGGTCCTCTAAATAATATGGAAGATGTCTTCCCGGCCATAAATGTAATTACTATATGATTCACTCTTGAACTTGCTAATAAGTCAACTCTACCTCTTATTACTCTACTGCCCAAAATAGCTTATTTGACTAATGGCTATACTAGAAACTGGAAAACCAAATGCAAGACCTAGGTTTCCAGGTAGATTCAAATGCATGCCCGTGGCCCAAGTTGTCTCTATTGGTGCACTCTCATAAGAGGCTGATGAGGTTCCCTGTCATGATTTCCCAAATGGGCTAGTTCTAGATGCTTTGGCTCTATGACCTCTGTGTGAGCTTCAAATCCTTCATGAGCCATCTCTCTACTCAATGCCATTTGTTTTGCAATCTTGCATTACTTCTCTAAATCCCTCTCATGTGTCTCATTGAACTTAAGTCACATCTCTTCTCTTTGCCTCTTTATCGCTAGGTCCACCATCCTTCACCACACCTACTCCTTCCCCATCGTGGTGAGGTTTAGCTAGCCATTGGATTCTTTTCCAAATTCAGGGTTACCAACAAGATTTTGATCACTAGTGGAATTACTTACAGATAGGTTCCCTTGGGATAATGTAGAAACTAAAACTCAGCTACCTCCAGAAAGAATAAGTGGAAATTAAGTACTCCAAAATATAGTTATTCAGAACACCATGGAACCAAGTGCTCACATCACGCGTCCAAATCAGATCAACATCATAGAGGGCTTGAAATTCTTCTTGCATCCAAAAAAGTGTGTGAAACCTCTAATTCCTTTTATATGTAAGCAACCAACCACTCATATAGCTCTATTGGAAAAATAGCAAAGAAGCTCTCATATAAGCAATCATACAGATTCTACTCCACCCATGTGTGTGTGTCAAACTCAAATCCAGTGTTGAATCTCTAAGTGTACTCTTCTTCCAGATCTATTATCCACTCCTCAACACTTTCTAAGGTCAATCGATACGTCTTCATCACACAACATCCTAAAAATAACTAAAAAGAGGTCTCGACAACAAAACCAATGATGCAGCCTAGAATTTCTGTGAATAACCCGGATGTGTTGGCACATCACTCGGCTGAGTTGAGCGCTCACCCAAAGCATGCAAAGGCATCGGTCCCTCTTTATAGTTTCTTATACATAATGTTAGCATGATGGTGCATATAGATATCCAGATTCATTATCAATAGTAAACAACACACAATGCATAAACCAGATCTAGTTCTTAGAATAGATATAGAATGAACTAAATAATGACTATAACAAGATTTACCATGCAAGAACCAGATTCAGTCATGTTCAACACCATTATCTAGCCAATATGAACCATTATATTAAGTATTATAAAACACAAAAGCTTCTTACATTACATAAGTATCTCCATGAGTCATGTGCGTGACAAAACCAACAACATAACTCTACCATAGTTTTCACACACTAACCCATGCAAATCAATACATATATATAGGGGTGGGGACTTTCCCTTCACCACCCATGCACTTCTCAAAATAGGTCACATGTTAATAATAGCCATGTGCCTTTATAATAGATGCACAACATGCAAGTGCTCTAACAATAGACTTCCTATAGTTAACTCTGAGTAGAAATCCTATTATTAGCCTAAACTATGCATGGCGCTCAACTGTCGCTTGTTCCCAAAATACCATTGCGTGACGACAAGTCTTTGTGTATTTTTGTGCTCATCACACTATCTCATATAATAGCATTTATCCACAAAATGGATAAATCCTGAATTCAAAGTGTTCTGACACGTGCTCATTCTCTTATTCTTCTCGTGCCCTCATATGTTCTTTGCTCCAGGCGTGCATCCTTTATGTTCCTTCACCTTAGAGCAATATGTTATCTCGCTCAACATGTTTTTTTTATTTGATTGAATGGTTTAATTTTCAATGTATTGATGTTATGCAAACTAGATGTTTAGGCATGGTTTGATATAATTTCCAAGTTATTGATGTTATGGAAATTAAATGTATAGGCATGGTTTGGTTTAATTTCCAAGTTATTGATATTATGGAAACTAGATGTTTAGGTATGGTGTGGTAATGTATGATCTGATTGAATGGTTTAATTTTTAATGTATTAATGTTATGGAAACTATGTAGTCATTTTTACACCCATCATAAAGGAAAGAAATTCCATGCGCGTCGGCTATCACCCGGTGGGTGCCGGGCGCTCACCTCACCCCGAGGCACTCGCAGTGCCAAGTCTCTCTTTCATGTGAGTTTAGTAGGAAACATTGTCTATGATCCAAGTTTAAGATATTTGAGAGGAAATAAGACATACAAGCACCATAGAGCTTAGAACGGCTTCTAGATCCTTGCAGTCATTCCAGATAGAAAAGTGCTTAATAGATTATAGAACTTACACCAAAACAGAAATGAAGTTGTAAAGCAATCATAATTAGTTCATAAACATAAATGAAAAAGAGCTATGAAGAAGGATGTATGCATCAGAACCATTAATGTTCATATTCACATAAACTGGTAACCTCATTACATTCATTAGGCCCATTACAGAATGTCACGGAGGCGGGCGGTGTAGTTATACATTATAATTGGACTCATATAGCTAGGATCACAAAAGAAATTTTATAACCACCAAACCCTTGATACATTCTTTCCTACGCTTATTTACCCAAGCTAACAAAGTTCTACAAAGGTATTTCTGCAGAGCTTTTCCCTCTATTCATTTCTTTTTATTTACTTCTACAGGCACTTGTATATATAGCCTTCTGAACTACCAAACTCATTCTTCTACGGCCTTAGATCTATTGCCAAGTGTCTGAATGTGGTCCTCCATGGGCGCATGCTCCTCCAAGCTGAGAGCTCACCACTCCTTGTCATGATTTCCTTCTAGAATCTTCTATCACAGGGCATATTCCTTCCAGGCCACCTTGTCACCAAGTTGACACCTTATCCACTTGGGTCATGTTTTTCTCACGTCCCCACCTACGATAGGTCTAAAATGGCTAAGTCCCAAATTCTTTATCTCCGGGGCGTGCATCACGAGTTCTACCAAACACTACTTGAACCTTCCTTGCACGCCTTATCTTGTGCACTTTTTTCAACCTTGCGTGCATATGCACCCTTTTTGGACTTAGTTGATATTTCAGGGGCCCAACATCACCCCACACTTTACCTGTTCTCCGCCCTCAAAAATTCCTCAAAGAATAAATAATACACAAAGACTTAACGTCTTGGAAAAATAATAAAGGGGAAAAAGAATGGGAAAAGAAGGAAGAATGGGGAATGATGCTACTTAAAGCAATAAGAGAGGAAAGTTCTTCGTAAGTTGGCCTCAGTTGTTCCATGCATCAACCTCATTATGTTCTCTCTTGGTAAATATTGCCTACTAAGGCACTCACCTGATCAAAACCCAGCCCATCCCCTTGTGTTCTCATGGTGTCAAAAATTTCTCTAACTCCTTGCATATATCCTCTAACACATCCATCCTTCATGTAATCTGCAGGTATAGTTCCTTTAGCTAGTTTTTAATTGAGCCCCATAAGGCCTCAATAGCTTCTAATTTATTTTCTACCTCAGCTAGGATCTTTTCTCGCTCTGCTCTGTTCCCCTTGTTCTTCTCCTAGAACTCTTTAAGTTCTGCTTCATCATTAGCGACCAACATGCTTGCCACTTTGTCTTTGTCCACGTAGTTTTCATACGCAGCCTCAGTAGTCCGGAAGAAATATTTACATCAGGTAAGGACCTTGCTATATTCATCTATGAGTGCCATGACTTTCAATTTATCCTCCTTTTCTAAACATGCGGCCACTTCTTCTATAGATTCCAAGGCTATCGGTTGCCTCTCCATGGTGGGGATTCTTGTTAAGTCCTCCAGGCATTCCAAGGTAGATCCATAGTCCTGTGCGGAGGCGTTAGGTCTAGATGATTCAACACTATTACATTTGTAATGGACTCCACCTTTTTGTATACTTCACGCACTCTAGCCTTCTTGTCCTTTAACACACGTTGCAACTGGGCGTTGATCAGCTTTTCTTGACTCAGCTCATTTGTCCTCTCAACTATCTCTTCGTCTTTCTTCTCTAGTTCATCTTCCAAAACTTTGACTCTATCATTCTACCCAAAGAGTCTAGCTTTGACCTCAATGGAGACCTTGTTGAGCACATTACACAGTTTTTCATCCGAGAGCTGTTGAGCATTCACCACTAGGTTATATCCTTTTGATTCCAGCAATGTTATTATTGCCCCGTGGCTTACTTCAAATTTTGGCTCATCAAGATGGGACTCAAATGCCCATGAGAGCATCTTCCTTTTCCATGGGTATGCACCCTCCTTATCAAAAGATGACATTGTTAGGAGCTCCTCTGCTGGAACCATTCTTTGGAACCATGTGCGTAACACTTTGTTAGGGTCATCAATATAACCCATCCCTAGCCTCTCCTCCTCCATTTGCTTTCCTCCCGTGTGTGCCCTTAGGAATATTTACAGTTAAAGTGGGGCCTCCAGTGCTATCGTGGTCCTTTTCCATGCTCTCTTCCTTATCCTCATTCATCACCAACTCAACGTTGTGTTCCAACTCCTCTTCCACCAAGGTCTCAATGATCTTCTTAGCCTCTCTTTCCACTACCTTCTTTACCTCTTCACTCCCTTCCTTGTCCCAGGTGCCTTCCTCCTCCTAAATTACCCTTTCTCTGCTGAAAATATGGACTCATTCTTCTCTCCTTGTCCCTCAGGAGTCATGTACACTAAACACAGGTTGTTCTTGGTTTACCTTAGGCTCATCTTCTTCATCATCATCCCTTCCACCCTGGTAGGCCCTCAAACTCTCAGTGTACTTAGAATCTAACTCCTCCATCATCTTTTTACTTCTTCCTAACCAGGATTTCGGTGTAGGTGACTTTGTCTCTTCTTCTTCCGATGACTCCTTGTCTAACGGCTTCTCTAGCTCTAGAGTCTTCTCTTTGACTATGGACTTTTTCTTATGTGAATACATACTTGTTCTGGTGCTTGTCCCAGGGGTACCTATTGCATGTGTATCCACTACACTTGGTACTTTCTTCTTTGGTTCTTTTTCCTCCTATTTGGGCATAGGTCTCTTCTGTCAGTTGGGTCCTTAGGTATGGACACCTCATTCTCCAAATATGTTCCCTTCTCAAATTTGGGTCTTATGTGAGAGGTATACTCACACCGCGACCCTCCTACAATGGGAAAAGTCATGGGTCTCACCATTTGGACCTCATGCGACACGTACTTCTCCACGTATGTGCGCTTGTTGGGGTAGACCAACCCTTTGTGCATTTCTCTATGGTCCCAGTCTAGATTACCAAGGTCTAACTTCAACTTCTTGGATTCTTTGAACCTGTTCACTCCCGCTTGGAAGTGTTGAGCTATGAAGGAAAAAGGGAGCTTGCACCATGGGCTCCATGTCTCATCTATCAGTTTAAATTTGCCAAGGTAGAAATGTTGGTACACGAAAACTCAACTTCTCCCTTGGTGGTCGTTGGTAGTTGTTTAGGGATCCTCCATTCTACCCCGAATGCATTCCTCAAGTGCATGTACCACTTCTCCACGTGTGCCTTATGCACAGTCATCATACTATCACAGGTTTACTTCACAAACCTCTTTGCGGGTGAAGGGTCTTCAGAGAAGGTACTCCCACACAAATTTTTCCACTGTATCTCGCACTCCAATCTCTGAGAACACAATGGTTAACAAGACATTACCAAAAATGATTTTATCACCTTTCTACGTCTAAGCTTGACAATCTCATCTGTGATGTATGTAGATAAGTTATAGATGGTACGCTCACGAAATCCTCCTACAAATATTCAGCCAGGACTTGTTTACATGTGTCCATCTCTCCTAACAATTTAACTTTGTCACAAGGTGTGTGGCCATCTTCATCACCGGGTCCTTGATGTCTGTGATATCAAAGTACCTCGACCCCTTTTTGTACACATAAGTAGCGATTCTTGTAACATCCTCATTTTTATACATTAGAACAAGTAAATTTTTTTTGATAAATGCTTCCTGGTTCTAAATACATAATTTAGAACTCACAAATCAAAAACAACCATTCTCACAACAGATAACCATATGCAGCTGTAATGACTCGGAGCACCTCCGATCTATTCATTCCATGACTCGGTAATCTACCGATCTATTCATGAGTATTAAGAGTTGGCGTTTTTATTTAACACATCACTCTTGCGGTTCTCTTCCCTAATCTGGGATTCAGAATGCTCTGTCCAAGGAACCTAACTAAATAATTGTTACCATTATTCATCGGCATCTCATCCCTTAGACTAGGTGACTTAGGACAATGCAATCAGCAGCTTGCGATACTTTGGCCAAAGATTTGAAACATACTACTTATGTCTCGTATTCCTTGACGGCATACTCGTCAATCTGGAATACGTCCTTCACCCCATTCCTATGTTATGTAGAATGTCTTATACTGACTTCTGTCAGACTCTCCTGTCCCCAAGTTATTCACTCAGGAATGGATTAGTAAGATGACAACGTTATAGGGATGCTCCCGAGGACTAGGGATACGCTGACATACTGGGTCAACCCTAGTTAATCCAGTGTGTCAAGATACCCCGAGTCTCCTAGGGCAGCCTTATAACATGACCACATTCCTAATCAGTCCCAGAGTAACTTGTTCGAGTTTAAGGTGTAAATCTTAACGATCAATGCAAAGGGTGTCGTCATAAGTCACCTGCATTGTTGTATCTTCGAGAAGATCCTAATCTTCTCGAAGGTACAACCTTGTAGTTGACTTGTGCCGTCAACCTTTAAATCCACCTCGAAAATATCTACTTATTGATAAGTGTTACACACGTTGAGTTAAAATTATACTAAAAGATGCTCCCTTAAGGTTAGTCTTTCCCAATCCCTGGGTTCCTCACCTTAGAATTACCTTTCTTAGTAAAACCCTTTACACAAGAGAAGTTATTAAGACTAGCGGTCCCTTCATGTTCATAGAATATACATAATTCTAAATCAACGAAATTGGACAATAACCATCAACCTTCACATGAGATTGCTAACCAAACCCTTTTTAGGTTTATATCAGTTCTCATAACTGAATTTATATCTTACTTATTAGTATCGAGATATAGTGATTAAGAATCCAATTAAACGTTGTCTTGATTTAGATCAAGACTAGGAAGTAATAATTTATTCAGCTTGTTTAGCTTCTGCTTCAGGTTTATTTTAACCCTAGCTTCCAGAAAGACAGTGATCTAAATTCCAATTTAGCTTTAGATAGAACATACTAGAACTACTAAACAATCATAAGTATTCATTACATAATCTTGCAAGTATACTTAGATAATCACAAAAGTCTCCAAATTATACAATAATAATAATGCTCTCAAGATCATTCGAACCGAAGAAGGTCAAACCATCAAGATACGAATACAAACACATAAGTAACAAATATCTCTTTTCATTCCTTTCAAGCTAATCAAATACATTTTATGCATTCAACATACTTGATACAATACTCAACAGCAAAAGAACATCTTTCTTCAAGTAGTACATTCAGAGAATCATGTTGTAATTCATCATAAAACCAAATTAAACAATCTGAACATCCTATCAGATCTGCGTGCTTTTACCACTTACGGAAACCATCTGCAAAAATTGTCAACACGGGTCAGTTCGATGAACTGAGCATGATAAGCACTAATTCTTAAAACAATCGCAATCCACCAATTGTTTTCATTAAACAACTTGTTTAAATGAAATCATTTCACCAAACATGTAAACATATTCAGACTATGCTCTTTTGTAATTCAAACATGACTATAAACGCGTAACTCATATTATAGTTACTAAATAGTCCTAGGTACTTTTCATATATTTCATCATAATAAAATGAATATCATAATAATTCATGATTCCATCAGTATGTTAAAACAATTCCAACAGTTAGATAAAAATATATCAACATATACTTTACAAGAGAAGAAGAAAAGAAATCGAGACATTCAGATGTCCCTTCCCAACATGCTCATGACTGTACTATCCACTTAAGAGTAATGCAATCACATTATACACCTGCGACTAAGCCAGTCGAGACCACAAGAAGATCTACAGTTCATCAAAATACACAAATAGAAATTTCCTGTAACTTACTTGAACAACACAGTAGCTATCGTGACAAGGCAGTGATAAATAATCCATCATATAGACTCCACATAACCTTCCATATTGTTCAAAAAAATGAGAAAATAACCAGCGCAATCGCTTGTCAAGGCACAAGCTTGTTAACTCTTTATCTCAGTCAAGCACAAGACTAGATAACCTCAATAACAAAAGACGTAATCATGCACAAACACGACAACAATCCCACTCAGCAACATACAGCTCAATCTAGTCCCTACTAAAACACTGCAAGGACTTAGATCCCAAGGCCGAAATCAAAAGAACAACCTTTTTATCACAGTCAAACAAGAGGCTCAATAACATTAAACAAATGATGTTTCCTTATGCATATATAGTGATATTCATACTGAATCTAACACAACATGCACAGCCTCATTTAACTGGAACAAATTCTTATAATAATACAGCCATGACTTATATTAGAAGTCGTTTTCCAGAAAACAATCTCAACAAGGTCTTCACAGAAGCTGAAATTCCATAACAGTATTTTCCTCAGAGTTTCCTCCTATGCCAAGCTACTACGGATTACAACAAAGTCTCAAACCAAGTAAAGTTTGAAAAGAAAGCCCTTCCTTTACTTTCCACAGAAGCGGATAGAAAGGGACACAAGAATATTAAAAAGGAGTCTGAACGTTATGCACGCACAGCGAGGGTTTAAATCGAAAATCAAGCCAACTCGCAACATTTCAAATCTCCAACAGTATCCATACCACTAATGCTCAAAAAAGGTTAGATTGAAGTTGATTTCATGCGACCACAACTCAAGGATCATAACAGTATTCACAACTGAGATTATTCAGAAAGGAAAACATAATATACGCCTCTAGGATTAAAAAGGAGTCTTACCCATGTGGTATTCTTCAAATAAACTTCTACAGAAGTAGAAAGATACAAGATACATATCAAATTCAAGTATTCTAACTATACCAATAACATACAGTATTCACGACTGTACTTCTACAAAGGTAGAAATGTATGTTACCTTTCCAGGACTCAAAAAGGAATCGAACCCGTATAGTATTCTCGATTAAACTTCTACAACAGTTAAAAACTCTATCTATTCAAGGATTCCCACAATATCCAAAATCATACAGTATTCATGACAAAGCTTCTACAGAAGCCAAACATACTATAATTTCAAGAAGTATAAACAACAAGGCTTCTATAGAAGTCGATATCTACCAAGAAAACTTTTCATGGAGTCCAACAGTGCCTGTTTCACACATTACCCTTGCAAGCATTTCTACAAAATCTAACCGAAATGCAAAACACAGCAAGGTAGAACAACCGTTCGAAATACAATGCACACCCATCAAGGGTTCACTTGAAAAATCGAGCCAGTAAGAAGATACAACCAATTCACACAAAGCTACCATAAAAACCAACTGAACCCAAAAATCATCTGAACAGAGTTGTTCTAATGAAATCATTTGAAAGAAAGCAAGATTTTTAAAAGTTAGGGCCTAACATGCCTGGTAATGTTGCTTAAAAATCTGAAGAAGACCACTGAAAGAGCTCGAGCCTTCTCCTCTTTTTCCACGTTAGATTCAACAACAATAATTTGTTATTTCCATGCCTTATAAACTTTCCTTGACAGAGAAAAGAGAGTGAGTTACACTCATATTTTCCATGCAACACCAAGTAGTGATGCGAAGAACCGGTGATCAAACAGAGAGAAACCGAAGCGCATGAAAACCAAACAAACTACCAGTTTTCCATTTTGCATGTCTTCCCGAGAAATCCGAGCTCGAAGACCGAGTTCATTAATTGTATTAACTCCAAAATTCCCTCTCAATCTCCATTGCCACCGACCGCCATAGTTGGCGATGGACAAATGCAAGTCAAAGACCATTTCTAACTTTGCGACTCTGCCACGTCGGCTTCACTAGCCGTTTGAAACTTCCACTAAATCCCTGTCCTTCATACTTATCCATCCCATTTAATGCCATAGAAACTACCACCCATGGCTCACACCCCTTCATAGGTCCCCTTCCTCCACTAACATTTGTTAGGTTAGAAGCATAGGTTAGGATTTAAGATGATACTTAGTCTAACCTCCTTAGCGCTAGGTCACTAACTTTAGAACATTAGTTTATAGCTTAGGCCTAGGTTAGCACTAACCTAACCCATAGGTTATAGTTTAGGTTTAGGTTATTAACCTTAATAAATCCAGTTTAGGTCTAACATTTAAAATGTTCAGAATAAGAACCTATGACATACATTCACGAAAAGGATTCACTCCAAAGACTTGCCAATAGGCTAGTTGAATAAATGTATCTGAATTTATTACCTGGCCCACGATCAAGACCTTCCTGATATTACGATATCGGGAACCAATTCATTTAACACGATCAGCCTGAGTTAGACTCCGAATAGCTTATTCAACGCATTCGACTTCAACGCGTATCTATAATTTTTGTTCATCCCGAATAAACTTAAAGCATCTCTTGGATCAATGCCACTGATCCAAGGCTGGGTCTTATAGATGGATAAATCCACAATTCATTCCGAGATCAGATTAAACTCAGGTGCAAAATGAAAGAAATAAAAGAGTCCAATCATATTCCGACTCAGTCAAAGATCTTCAATTGCAAAGAAGATACAGTCCATATCAAGCATGACTTCACAATCAAAGGAACATATCCTTTTACAGAAGAAATCATATATCAACACTTGAATGCTCAGGAGGAAGTAACAACAGTTCGTAGTGTTACGATTACATTTTCCTTAATTACCTCCTTGTCGCATAGGTCATCCTTCAAAATTTATCTTTCACATATGAGGCCTATGAAATGTGAAACAAGCTGAGGGGTAATGTGCATCTTACACCCTGTAAAGTGAAAGTAATCTTTGTGCATGTGCGACATCAACCATTGATATAGGCACTCAGGATTTCTGAAGTAGGGCAACTCAAAGAGTTGTAATAATCCTGACTTCTCCAACTTTACTTTTACCTCATCATTATAGATGGGCAAACCCTCTGGTGTCCTTTTATTTGTCGGGCACTAACTCTAGATCCATTTCCTTGTCGATCATGCTCGAGTGATGATTGTAATCATTTACTAACATTTTTCTTAAATGGGACTCCTACTCTCGCCCAAGCAATACTCCGTCTGGGTACTGCATTTTGCATACCACTCTTCATTTGTACTCACAAGATTTTCTTGTTAATTTCTCTTGCATTTTCCCTTTCCATTCTTAGGTGTGCCAATTGGTTTCTTAGGTGCCATTGTTTATGATAACATTGAAACTTCTTTCACTTTCTTTGTTTTACTACCCCTTTACAAGTTTAGATCTCAAACTGGTGAAGAAACTCTTTTTGACCCATGCCCTAGATACCAAACCCTAACTGGAATCTCTTTTCACTAGACAATTCTTCTCCACAACTCTTCCCACGCCCGTGAATCACTTCCTTTCTGGTTTGTAAATCCAAACTAGTCACTCACGCTCAAATTCTTGCAATTTTTCTTCACACGGATCAACTCTGAAACCCTAGTTCACAAAATCTCTTCTCTTCATATTCACAAAGTGAATAATGAAATATCTAAACCTCTATTTATAATTTTTCCCATTTTTAAGCATTAAATGCTACTTCACCTACCACCATACTTTTAATGTTTAATGCAGATTTTTCAAACAAAGCTCAACTTTTGTGCCCTAACTCACACACCCAACCCTACGTGGACAATCTTCCAACCTTCTAGCGTGCAACCAATCCATCTTGACAGGAGACTCTTGCGCGCACGTAACCAATGACCGAAGGCACTTCTTTTGTCATGATTTTTGCTCTCACCTACCTCATGTTGCTTATGTGCTTCTTCCTCCTTTGTATGTGGGATCTAAAAGTAGCCTTATCTTGACACCAACCATCCTTTTCCACCTTTTCTTTCATGCACCTCTTTCAACAAGGCCATTCAACCGGGATTTCCAACACAATCCTCCTTGGCACTTTACCCATGCTTTCCTTCATATCACTCCACCCCACACTAAAATGATGCATGGTCCTCTGCACATTCAAAACCTTCAAAAAGTAATAAGGTTACTGACACCCAAGTCACAAAAAAAATACAACAACGTGAAAGGGAAACATAAGAAAGGAAATGCATAAAGGAAATTCTAAATTATCTCGACAAAAATACCTTATTTACAAACACCAAGAAGCCTTATTTATAGTAGGGCTTCAGCCTATTCCCATTGAAGTGTCTAGGCAATTTCATTCCATCCAACACTTGTAACTAGCACACACCTGAATCAAGGATGTATGAGATTATATAGGGACCTAACCAATGGACCTTCAACTTCCTAGGGTGGCACAGAAACTTAGAATCATACAATAAGACCATCTGCCCAACCTCAAACTTCTTGTTCCTAATGTGGCGATCATGCCATGCTTTTACTTTACTTTTTCTGTTGTTTGGCTCCACCTAGCGAGTGATCATCTTTCATCCAGCTTCATCAATTTATCAATCCTTTCTTCCAGTGCTTGCTCATTAGCCATCCCTCCTGCATGCACTATTTGTAGAGAAGGTAACATGAACTCAACCGGAAAAATAGCTTCCATGCCAAACACCAATTGAAATAGTGTGGCTTTGTTCATCCTTTTATAAGTTTTCCTATAAGCCCATAATATGGTTGATACCTTGTCATCCCAATCTTGTCTTCCGACATCACAAATTTTTGTCAGGGTATGACTCAGTATTTTGTTAAATGCTTCCATGGTTCCATTTGCTTGTGGGTGATAAGGTGTAGTCTTGTGATGAGCCAACATGAACTTTGCTAACAAGATCCTCAAGGTATCATTCAAGAAATGTGTACCTCTATCGCTGGTTAAACTTAAAGGGCATCCATACCTCATGATAATGTTCTCCCACAAAAATCTTGTTGATGTAGCTATTGTGTAGTCTTTAGTTAGGGCTGCCTTTTCCCACCTTGTCAAATAGTCCATGCAAGTGATTACATAGCGTGATCCAGTCCTACACGTTGTTGGTGCAATAGGGCCTATAAATTCTATTGCCCATTTCTCAAAAGGTTCAGCACAAGTGTAACACCGAACTATTGTTACTTCCTCCCGGCATTCAAGTGTTGATATATGATTTCTTCGTAAAGGATGTGTTCCTTTAATCTTGTGAATTCATGCTTGATATAGATTGTATCTTCTTTGCATTTGAAGATCTTTGACTGAGCCAAGACATGCTTGGACTCTTTTATTTCTTTCATTTTTGCACCTGAGTTTAATCTGATTTCGGAATGAATTGTGGACTTACCCGTCTATATGACTCATCCTTGGATCAGTGGTATTGATCCAAGAGATGTTTTAAGTTTATTCGGGAAGGTATATCTGTTGGTTCTTTTACTGAACGATTCTACTTGTTAGACCTAGACTGGTTCTATTAAGGTTAATAACCTAAACCTAAACTATAATCTAACCTAGCCCTAAACTATAAGCTAAATGTTCTAAGGTTAGTGACCTAGCGCTAAGGAGGTTAGACTAAGTATCACCTTAAAGTCTAACCTATGTTTCTAACCTAACTAATGATCATGGATGAAATGGACCTATGAAGGGGTGTGAGCCATGGGCGGTAGTTTCTATGGCATTAAATGAGATGGATAAGTATGAAGGACGAGGGATTTGGTGGAAGTTTCAAACGGCTAGTGAAATCCGACATGGCAGAGTCGCCAAATCTGGAGATGGTCTTTGGTTTGTTTTTGTCCATCGCCAACTATGGCGGTCGGTGGTAATGGAGATTGAGGGAACTTCGAGTTAATGTAATTAAGGAACTCGATTTTCAGCACGGATCGCTTGGGAAGGCATGCTAAATGGAAAACTGGTTGTTTGTTTGGTTTTCCATGCACTCGGTTTTCTCTCTGTTTGATCACTGGTTCTTCGAACCATTCTACTTGGTGTTGCATGGCAACTATGAGAATAACTAGCTCTTTTCTCTGTCGAGAAAAGTTTATAAGGCATGGAAATAACAAATTATTGTTGTTGAATCTAACGTGGAAAAAGAGGAGAAGGCTCGAGCTCTTTCAGAGGTCTTCTTCGGATTTTTAAGTGACATTACTATGCATGTTAGGCCCTAACTTTTAAAAAATATTGCTTTCCTTCAAATGATTTCATTAGAACAACTCTGTTCAGATGATTTTTGGTCCAGTTGGTTTTTATGGTAGCATTGTATGAATTTGTTGTTGTATCTTCATGCTGGTTCGATTATACAGTTGAACCCTTGTTGGGTGTACATTTTGTTTCATTCGGTTGAATTATCTTGCTGTGTTTTGCATTTCGGTTAGATTTCGTAGAAACGCTTGCGAGGGTAATGTAAGAAAAAGACTCTGTTGGAGTCCATGAAAAGTTTTCTTGGTTGCGAATACTTATTGATATTGGCTCTGTTGGAGTCCTTAATATGTATCTTGTATTTAGACTTCTGTAGAAGTTTAGTCGTGAATGCTATATGTTTTTGAATATTGTTGGAATCCTTGAATAGATAGTATTTTTAACTTCTGTAGAAGTTTAATCGAGAATACTATATGGGTTCGATTCCTTTTTGAGTCCTTGAAAGGTAACATACGTTTCTACTTCTGTAGAAGTTCAGTCGTGAATACTGTATGTTATTGATATAGTTGGAATTCTTGAATTTAATATGTATCTTGTATCTTTCTACTTCTGTAGAAGTTTATTTGAAGAATACTACATGGGTTCGACTCCTTTTGAATCCTTGAAGCGTATATTATGTTTTTCTCTTCTGTATAAAGCTCAGTTGTGAATACTGTGGTTATTGACTCAGTTGGAGTCCTAGATATGTAACCAGTGTTTTGACTTCTGTATAAGCTTGGTTGCGAATACTTATTGATATTGGCTCTATTGGAGTCCTTAATATGTATCTTGTATTTAGACTTCTGTAGAAGTTTAGTTGTGAAGACTGTTGGTGTTGAATTAGTTGGAAACCTTGAATGTTTTCGTATGAATTCGACTACTGATCTAGTCCACACTGTGTTTACTTTTTAAACTCGACTCTGTATGAGTCCTTGTTGTATTCATATTATCTCGGCTTGGATGAAACTTTGTTGAAAATAATGAAATGATGATGACTTTTATGAAGATCTTGTTGAGGTTAATATTTCTTGAAAACGACTTCTAATTTACACCCATGTTGTATAATCGTAGGGATTAGCTTAGTTGAATGAAGCTGTGCATATTGTGTTTCAACTCTGCGTGAATGTCACTATATTTCAATGGAAACGTTAATTTTTTAATGTGATCTTGTTTCAAGTTTGACTGAAACAAAGAGCTCTTGGTTGTGCCATGACAGGTGATGGCATTGGATATTTTTCATGTTTGTTGAATAATATGGAAAGTTTTATTGAGCCTATTGGAGTTGGATTATTTATGCTTGTTGCGTGAACTCTCGAATTGTTTAGTAGCTACAGGTGACCTTTATATTTGGAATTAGATGGAACTGTAGCTCTTCTTGTAATTTTGACTGTTTAGTCGCATGCGTAAATGTATTTGCATGAATCGATAGAGTTCAGAATGTTATTGACTTAAGATTCTGATGGACTCTATTTCTTTCTTCTTGACTGTAATTTATATGTTGATATATATATGGTAAATGGAATAGGAAAAATCCTCTCTCTCCTAGACAGGAAAACTTGTGTGCTTTCTTCTTGCATCCTTTTTGCGATCTCTATGGTAGGGACATAACAAGAATAAACGAGTCTTGTATGGAGAGCCGGCATAAATTGTGTGTTCTTTGTATAAGTGGCTATGCTTGCCTGTACCATTAACATAGTGTATGATTGAAAAGGAATTATGTCAGTGAGCTTGTTGGTTATTTTAAACTGTCTTGTGAACTTGGTTGAATCATACTTGTTGAAATACGAGTAGATAGTATATTCTTTTTAGAATGGAATAAATTGATGGATTGATGTTGTCTTGGAGATACAGATGGATGGATGTTTTGGAATTATTTTGTTCTTCTTAGTCTCTAAAATGTACGTTGAGTCATCTAAAAATATTTAGGACTAATTGACAGCTATAATAGAGGTTATGCATTATAGTCATGTTAAAATTGTAGAAAGATATTTAGCCTGATTTCATTTAAACAGGTTGTTCAATGAGAGCAATTGGTGGATTGCATTTGTTTTAAGAATTAGTGCTTATCATGCTCAGTTCACCGAACTGACCCGTGTTGACAATTTTTGCAGATGATTGCCGTAAGTGGTAAAGGCACGCAGATCTGATATGATGTTCAAATTGTTTAATTTGGTTTTATGATGAATTACAGCTTGATTCTCTAAATGTACTACTTGAAGAAAGATGTTATTTTGTTGTTGAGTATTGTATCAAATATGTTGAATGCATAAAATGTATTTGATTAGCTTTGAAATGAATAAACTAAGGTATTTGTTACTTATGTGTTTGCATTCGTATCTGGATGGTTTGATCTTCTTCGGTTCGAATGATTTTAAGACCATTGTTATTATTGTATAACTTGGAGACGTTTGTGATTATCTAAGTAAGCGTTGCAAGGTTATGTGACTGAATGCTTATGAATGTTTAGTAGTTCTATTACGATCTAATTAAAGCTAATTGTAATTTAGATCACTAATTTTTGTGAAGCTAAGGTTAAAATAAACCCTTTCAGGAAGCTGAACGGGAAGAGTAATCTATTACTCTCTAACCTTGATCTAAGTCAAGACAATGTACTGAATGTTTTTAAAATCACTATATCTTAACACTAATAAGTAAGATATATTTCAGTTTTAAAGATCTGGAATAAACCCAAAAAGGGATAAGTTTGCAATCTTATGAGAAGACTTGGGGTTACTACCCAATTTCGTAGATCAGGATTATTGTGAAACAATGATCTCCTTGTTGAGACCTCAATCTTATTAAACTTCTCTTTGTGGAATGGGTCTTAATATGAAAGGAAATTTTAAGATGAGGAACCCAGGGGTTGGGAAAAGACTACCCTAAAAAGGAGTGTCTTGGAGTATAATTTAAACTCCACGTAAGTAACACCTTAAAGTTTAGTAGATCTTATCGAGGCGGATTTGAAGGTTGATGGCACAAGTCAATTGCAGGGTTGTACCTTCGAGAAGATTAGGATCTTCTCGAAGATACAACAATGCAGGTGACTTATGGCGACACCCTTTGCATTGATCGTCAAGATTTACTCCTTAAACTCGAACAAGTTTTGACTTCAGGACTGGTTACCGACATGGTCATGTTATGAGGCTGCCCCTGGAGACTCGGGGTACCTTGACACACAAGGTTAACTAGGGTTGACCCAGTATGTCAGAGTATCCCTAGTTCTCAAGAGCATCCTTATAACATTGCCATATTATTAATCCGTTTCTGAGTGAATAACTTGGGGCAGGAGAGACTGATAGAAGTCAGTATAAGACATTCTACATAACAAAGGAATGGGGTGATGGACGTATTCCAGATTGACGAGTATGCCATTAAGGAATACGAGACATAAGCATTATGTTTCAAATCTTTGGCCAAAGTATCGCAAGTTGCTGATTGCGTAGTCCTATGTCACCTAGTCTAAGGGACGCGATGCCGATGAATAATGGTAACAATTATTCAAATAGGTTCCTCGACATGAGCATTCTAATCCCGCATTAGGGAAGAGAACCGTAAGAGTGATGTGTTAAAATAAAAATGCCAACTCTTAATACTCATGAATAGATCGGTAGACTATCGAGTCATGGAATGAATAGATCGGAGGTACTCGAGTCATTACAAATGCATATGGTTATCTCATTATAAGAATGGTTGTTTTGATTTGTGAGTTATAAATTATGTATTTAGAACCAGGAAGCATTTATCAAAAAAAAATTTACTTGTTCTAATTTATAAAAATGAGGATGTTACAACAAGGGATAGGGCGCAAAGGAATTTCATCTCTCCTTCCTTTCTTGTCGAGAGCAGCACGACGGTTGTCACATGCTTTATAATAGTCCTCGTAATCCTTATATAGAGTTTCCCACCACAATCCTATCATTAATATTTTACGTGTGGTGGCGTCACCGCATAATGTCCACTCTACACTTCTTCTTTGTGCTTCCTCTATGATGGCGATCCACTCATGCTCTAGTACACACCGTAAAACTTCACCCTACTTTGTATAAGCCCCTATTGATTAACATGTAGGGCGTGGCGCATATGGCTAGTTATTTTTCTCTAATGTCTTCATCCCTTCGACGCCACACCTTCCTTTAGAAATACTTTGAAATTTCCTCCAAATTTGAGGGCGCGTGCCGTAACCTAAACAGCTTGCACATCCGCATAGTCTCTTGATGCTCTGCACATCCTCCCTAAATCAATTCTTTTCGAGATGATAAGGTCCATAATTACTCTTTCCAGGCTTCACAACTACCATGAACTCAAACTCTTGAAATAATAGCACCCACTGACATATGCGCCCTTGTAGAACAAACGTGTTCACCAAGTACTTTAACACCATGTGGTTGGTGTAAAATACAAAGGAGTTAACATCGATATTGTCTGAACTTGTGAAGCACGTAGATCATTGACAATGCTTCGCGCTCAATCAAAGTATAATTCTACTCTCTACTAGTGTCAACTTCCTACTTGCAAAGCATAGGGGTGATCAACAATTCCCTCACCAGGTTGTGTAAGCACTACCCCAATGGTCATTCTAGAGGCATCTACATGAACATGGAAGGGCTTATCCCAAGAGGGAAAATGTAATATAGGCGTGGTGATAAGCATATCCTTTAATGTGTCAAACGTCTTCTGCTGCACCTTTCCCCAATGGAAGGCACTTTTATGTCGAGAAATTCTTCCAAAGGTGCGAAATCTTGGCATAACCCTTAATGAATTTCCTGTAATAACCCATATGCCCAATAAATCCACACACTGCACTTTGGCTAGTAGGCTCCCTCAATCCCACAATAATTGCAACCTTGGTAGGATCTACTAGCAAGCCCTCCTTACATATGATATGCCCCAATAATGTTCCAAAGGGGGTAGCAAATACATACTTCTTAATGTTGAGGGATATCCTCAACTACCGACACCTCTCAAACATCAACCTCAAATTATCACAATGGTATTTTACTAGCCCATACACCATCCAATCATCCAGATAGACTTGAATAAATTTATGGATGAATTCCTAGAACACCTATACCACTATGCGCGAGAAAATAGTAGGTGCATTCTTCAACCCAAAGGGCATGACCGTGTATGCAAAACTTCCCCATTCAGTGGCAAAATTTGTCTTCTCTTGGTCTTCCTTTGTAATTAGGACTTGGTGGTACCCAAAATCCATCCGTAAAGGAATAGATTCCACACCCAGTGACTCCCTCCAAAATTTCTTCAGTGAAGGGGGTTGGAAAAGGATCGATGACAGAAATTGTGTTTAGCTCCCTATAATCCATGCAAATCCTAATCTACCTATCCTTCTTGATGTTGATTACCATTGGAATTATCCACTCCAATTATTGAATAGCTTCAATGATCCCGAGATGCTTATCATTTTGTCTAGCTCTTCATTTACCTTCACACACACATTGGGATTCATCCAAAGTAGGGTCTCTTCCTGATCCGGCATGCACTGTACTTCAGCTCTATCCTCATCTCCCCCAAAGAATGGTGGATGCCTTTGAGCTCATGGTACCCATGCAGAATAAATCCTCAAATTTTTGTAAAAGATCAATGATCTTAGAGACTTCCTTCTCCAACCAGTAATCTCCAATGATAGCTTCCTTATGTTCTACTCCTGAGCTGATGTTAACCTTTTAAGTTTTTAAAGGTTCATGGTAGGCATGCGCGTAAGTATCAGCATTTTCCACTACCTCACGCGTCCCTACAGAATGGTTAACATCTAAGCTTTCTACTTCCTCCCCATCAATTACATATACAAGCTTTCCTTTCTCCTTTTTCACACACGCGTGCTCAAGCTAAACCTCCTCTATTTCCTCTTCTTCAAAGTTCACCTCCAAACCTAGTTCACCAAGCAACTCCAGTAGCCTATCTTCTGTCATGGCACTATCCCCCATGGTAAGGCGCTTGACAACCTACAATTCCTTATCAACTAATGGCTTGGTACTTCAATACTCAAATGTTTAAACGAGGTTAGCCGCTAGCTCTTGCCAATTCCCTTCCTAGCGGCATGTCTCAGAATGTATGTACCATGCGCGCGTGCAACCCTATAGTGTAGAATATAGTTTTTGCACCCAGAGGGATGATGGAAAAGCTTCCATGCCTTCCTCCAGGTTCTCTCACAAGCTTGGATGTGGAAAGAGGTGGGATCCTTACCATATTAGTCCTTGATGGTGGTGGGCACATTGCTTCTAGAGAAATGAACAAAGAAGGCAATTCTCACTGATGCCATTCCAAGAGATTATCTCGATGTGTTTCCCACCAATGCATAGTAGTTCCTAGTAGGACATAACTTAACATCCCCCTTCTTTCATTTTCCTCTTTCCACTAATCTTCCATCTTCTACAAAGAGACCTCGGGAGGCTCCTCCCCAGTACTTAGGTATCTATTTTCCTCTAGGCGTCGGACCGTGCATGCCTTTGTCACCGATCCTCTTAAATGTCATTCGATCAACTCATAGGTTCCATGCACCCAATTATCACATGCTAGACTAGTGGTGTCACTTACCGACTGAGCATCCTCAAACTAGATAATTCCATTGGTAGGATGGATTATCTCTGGATCCCTGATTGAGCGCACATATATTCTATCCAGACCTCTTCTCCCAAAGGTTTAGTATAGGGTGTTGACTTCCCATCAGCCAAGGGTATGATGACTCATTCCTCCTCATTTTCAAAGCTAATGTACCCCTTGTTGAACCAAAGATCTGCATTGTTCTTATAACACCATGGGTGCCCAAGTAGTGTTGGGAAATTTTCTAGCCTCGGCGAGTACCAAGACTTTGAAGTCCCTAGTAAACTTAGCTCCCTGAATGGTGATAGTTGCATCCTTTAAGACACCGATGGGCATTGCCTTTGTTTTTTTCCATATATAGCACATTCGAAGATGGTTGTAATGCAAGCCTTCCCATCTGATGTCATGCATCCAATGTGAGAACATTAACCTCCGCACTTTGTGTCAATGAGGATATTACTAAGGAGCCATCCATCCACGACCACATTTAACGTGATCTCCCTATCATATTCAAGGCTATGAGGGGGAAGGTTTGCATGCAAGACTTGCCTCTCACACTCTTCTCCAATGTGTGGTACCTTCTCTCTCAACCATGATCCTAGCAAGGGAATAATATTCTCTTGCCTTAGCATTTTACATACTTCCTTGACCTCATCTAGGTCATCTCTTGGTGCCTCGACCTTCCTTATTTTCTCCTCAATCCTTGACTACTCCTTTAGACACTATATTTCTCCCTATAAACTTTGAATGATGTCCATAATATCTTGATATACTTCCTTTTGATGTGCAAGGTCTAGGTACTTCCCATGTACTACTTCTTCCCTTGAAACCAAGTTCTTTTGCCTTGGAATTTCCTTTACACATACTTCCTCTGCTCTTGTTGTTACCATAACAGGTTCTAATCCCGCATCACGTGTTACCCGTGGCATCCATTGTGTGTCTGTATTTTTAATGCTTACCATTGCAGTGCCCTTTTCTTTTCAGTGTTGTTGATTCATGTGCTCAAACAACTCAGGGCACTCCTCATACTTGTGTTTCTTCCCACACCATGAGCACTGCAACAAATCAGGCACTCTCATTTTTAATGCTCTGTAAACCCACAATTAAAATAGGTTCCATGTGGGAACTCACTTCTTCCTCCTTCATGGTTACCATGACCACAAAATCCTCCATGACATCCCCTTCCGTGTGTGCCTCCATCTCGTGTGTGTTACTCATAACGCGATCATCACCTTTAGAACTATTGGCAATGCTAGTTTGACACACCCCATGATCAATGGCCTCATGGATCTGGTCAATAAGCCTACAATCCTTAGTATCATGGGTTGTAGAGGTGTAGATCTTACAGCATAAGACTGTTGGGCCCCTAAAATATTGGCTAAGTGTAAAAAGGCACGTAGGCACGCAGGGCCTAGTTGAAGAAAGGTGTGCAAGGAGAAGGCATGCACAGGGAAGGGTTTAAGGAAACCTATGGTGCACGCACGGATAAAGCCAAGGTTTCAGGACTTAGCCATATTGGGAATTTTGGGTAGGATACGAGAAAAGCATGACCCAACTACGTATGTAGAGTGGATAAGGTGTCATCCTTACGACAGGTTGGCCCAGGAAGGAATATGCCCTACATTAGAAGCTTCTAGAAGGACATCATGGTAAGGAGTGGTGAGCTCAAGCATGGAGGAGCATGCGCTCATGAAGGACCGCATTCAGACACATGGTGACAAATTTAAGGTTGCAGAAGAATGAGTTGGTAGTTCAAAAAGGCTATATATACAAGTGTCTGCATAAGTAAGAGAGATAAATAGATAGAGGGTGGAGATATGTAGAAATACTGCAAGGACTTTGTTAGCTTGGGTAAATAAGGGTAGGAAAGGATGTATCAAGGGTTTGGGAGTTATAAATTTTCTCTTGAAGGCCTAGTTATATGAATCTAGTTATAATGCATGACTACTGGTGCTACTTGCCTTTTCCGTGACATTCTGTAATGGGCCTAATGAATGTAATGAGGTTACCAGTTTATATGAATATGAGCATTAATGGTTCTGATGCATACATCCTTCTTCATAGTTATTTTTCATTTATGTTTATGAACTAAGTATGAATGCTTGTACGAATTCCTTTATGTTTTGGTGTAAGTTCTATAATCTATTAAGCACTTTATGTCTGGAATGACTGCAAGGATCTAGAAGTTGTTCTGAGCTCTATGGTGCTTGTATGTCTTATTTCCTCCCAAATCTCTTAAACTTAGATCATAGATGATGTTTCCCACTAAAATCACATAAAAGAGAGACTCAAGCACCCGCGTGTGCCTTGGTGAGTGCCTGCCGCCGTTGGGTGATAGGCCAGCGCGCATGGGATTTCTTTCCTTTGTGATGGGGGTAAAAATGACTACATCTTGGTTCCATTGCAGGACCTCTTTTCAAAGTTGTAGTGGGAAATGGCATACATCATGATCTGGGTAATGAGTAATGATAGAATGTTTAACTTTGGAAAGTGTTGAATCATGGTTCAAGAGCACGGAGGATGAATTTTCTCAAAGATTCAGCACTGGACCTGAGTTTGATGCACGTAGGTGGGTAGAAGAGAACCTCTACCATGATTTATATGAAACATTTTTCTATTGCTTCCCAGTAGAACTGTATGAATGGCTCTTAACATATGCGTCTAGATCAAGCTAGTATTATAGATCACATGTGTGGACCCAAGAAGAATACCAGAGGCTATAGGATGCAGATCTGACATGGACTCATGTTGTGGATCATTGGTGGAAAGGTGTGTTGGCTAGCTACACTCTAGAGTATGCTATTTCTACATATTCTTGTCCAAAAGTTTGTGGAGTTTGAATTTTTTTTTTTGAGATCCCAGAGATCATTTCTAAATGCTATCCCTCCGCATAAAGATCTTGATTATTACTTTGAGTTTAGAGGCATTTCCAATGGTCGGCTAAACTATTCGAGAATGGGATGAGGAAGCTAGGGTAAAGGAAGATGGAAGATATTACAATAGAGAAAGAAAGGGAGGAGAGATGACTCAAGTATAGTGAAGCATGTGAAAGGGAGATTTTTAGACAACATGAGGTTGCAAGTGTGATGGATCTATGGAGGCAGACGTTGTGGGAAGGAGTTGAGGTTCACACGAAGGATGTGGAACCTGAGTAATTTGTGCTACCCCATCTTGCAAGTGCGTAAGAGAGACCCCTTTGGCTTCTGATGAGAGTTCATCATGTGGAGAGAGAAGAGTCATTGGCACGTATCTAAACCCACCTAGTGACCAAACCTTGGTGCTTGGTTTTCCATATCAAGGAAGGAGTATCATTGACCACAGTTGGTATTAGTGGAAGTGACATTTGTGCCTAGGAGATATAATTTTTTAGTTCCCACTTCTATGGCTATGCATATTCTAGTATTCGGAGGAATCTTTGGACAAGGAGCAAGTACACAAGCCTTCAGTCTCACATTTGGGAGTGGTGTGGGGTACATTAGTGGTAGTGGGGCATTATCACAGACTATTGACGCATAGTTCAGTGGAACCTTGGGGACACTTGGCACGACCACTACAGGACCTGGTGGTTCTAGTGGATCTGGTGGGTTAGGAGGACATGACCTAGTGGACTGGTGGATCTCGGTGGGTCAGGAGGAATAGGACCTGGTGGTTTTAGTGGATCTGGTGGCTCAAGAGGCACATGACCTGGTGGATCTGGTGGATCCGGCGGTGGAGGAAACATCGGAGGGAACCAAGGCTCTGGCTCAAGAGGACAAGGGCCCCAGCCACCCCCTCAAGTCTTCTTTGAGATGTATTTACATTTGCTAGATTACAAAGGTATTAAGATGTTGTAGAACATGTTCACAACCCCAAAGCGAAGGCTAATAAGTTTACTGAATGACGTTATAGGGCGCACGCATAGTTGGTATAGGAAATATGACCCTCATCAAATGGTGGTGGATTATACTACTTTAAAGAACGCCTTCTTGGCAAAAATTCCACATCCTTGAGTTTGAACAGAAGATCATCACCGCCCTTGAAGGAGATTCAATAGGGAATGGTGGAGAGTGTGCGGGAGTATGATGTGTGCTTTAAAACTCTCTTATCTAAGTTATCATATGATATTCACCCTTCACAACATGCTTAGTGGTTTGTTGGAGGGTTGATCACACCTTTTAGAAGGGCCTTATCTCATAAAACTTTCACAAACCCGTGTGAGGTGTTAGAAGCTTCTCTGCACGCCAAGGCTATTGGAAGTGTTGATACTGGTATTAGCCCATTTCTAGAGGCTCAGATTGCTACTATGGCTAAGTAGCTGGAAAATTTGTCTGTGAACTCAACCCATGAGACTTGCAATGGTTTATGGTGTACAGATTGTGAAGTAGAGGGGCATGTCAAGGATAGTTTCCCCCGGAGGATAGTATGTGCCATGACAGTAGACTATGAGATTTTTCATGGGGACCATGATGCAAGTAGATGCCCCTTGTTACAATGCATAATTCAGAAGAATGTGTCTTGTTACTATAAGATCTACACCTCTACAACCCATGATACTAAGGATTGTAGGCTTATTGACCAGATCCATGAGGCCATTGATCATGGGGTGTGCCAGACTAGCATTTCCAGTAGTTCTAAAGGTGATGATCACCATTATGAGGAGCGTGCAGATGGAGGTGCACGTAGAAGGGGATTTCATGAAGGATTCTATGGTCGTGGTAACCACGGAGGAAGAAGTGAGTTCCCACATGGAACCTATTTTAATTGTGGGTCTACAGAGCATTACAAATGAGAGTGCCCAAACCTATTGTAGTGCTCATGGTGCGGGAAGAAACACAAGTATGAGGAGTGCCCTGAGTTGTTTGAGCACATGAATCAAAGAACGGAAAGACAAGGGCACTGCAATGGTAAGCATTAAGAAGACAGACACATAATGGATGCCATGGGTAACATGTGATGTAGGCTTAGAACTTGTTTTAGTAACAACAAGAGCAAAGGCCACATGCGCAAAGGAAATACCAAGGCAGAGGACTCTTGTTTCAAGAGAAGAAGTGGTGCATGGAAAGTACCCAAATCCTGCTCATCAGAAGGAGGTATATCAAGATACCATGGATGTCATTTAGAGTTTACAAGGAGAAATCCAGTGTCTAAAGGAGCAATCTAGGAGGGAGGAGCAAAGGAGGAAGGTCGAGGCACCAAGAGATGACCTAGATGAGGTCAGGGAAGTATGTAAAATGCTAAGGCAAGAGAATGTTATTCCCTTGCTAGGAGCATGGTTGAGGGAGAAGGTATCATGTGCTAGAAAGAGCATGAGAGGTAAGTCTTACATGCAAACCTTCCCCTCACAAATTTGACTATGATAGGGAGACCATGTTAAATGTAGTGGTGGATGCATGTAGTTCTTTGAGTAATATCCTCATTGACATAGGTGTGGAGGTCAATGTTCTCACATTGTACGCATGGCATCATATGGGAAGGCCTACATTACATCCATCTTTGAATGTGTTTTATATGGTAATCAAAACAAGGAAATGCCTATTAGTGTCTTAAAGGATACAAATATCACCATTTAGGGAGCTAATTTTACTAGGGACTTCTAAGTCTTGGCGCTCGTTGAGAGAGGCAATTTCCCAGACTACTTGGGCGCCCATGGTGTTACAAGAACAATGTGGATCTTGATTCAACAAAGGGTACATCAGCTTTGAAAATGAGGTGGAATGATTCATCATACCCCTGGCTGATGGGAAGTCAACACCCTATACTGAACCTTTGGGAGAAGAGGTCTTGGATAGAATATATGTGCACTCAATCAGGGATCCAGAGATAATCCATCCTATCAATGGATTTATCTAGTTTGAATATGCTTAGTCGAGTAAGTGACACCACTAGTCTAGCATGTGATAATTGGGTGCATGGGACCTACGAATTAATCGGATGGAATTTAAGAGGATCGGTGACAAAGGTGACAAAGGTGCACACATTCAAGCACCTAGGAGGAAAAGAGCTACCTAAGTACTCAAGAGGAGCCTCCCCTGAGGTCTTTTTGTAGAAAATGGAAGCTCAGTGGAAGGAGGAAAATGAAAGAAGGGGGATGTTAAGTTACATCCTACTAGGAACTGTTGCATGCTGGTGGGAAACACATTGGGATAATCTCTTGGAATGGCGCGAAGTGAGAATTTCCTTCTCTGTTCATTTCTCTAGAAGCAATGCACCCACCGCCATCAAGGACTACCATGGTAAGGAGCCCACCTCTTTCCACATCCAAGCCTATGAGAGAACCTAGAGGGAAGGCATAGAAGCTTTGTCACCATCCCTCTGGGTGCACAAACTATATTCTACACTACAAGGTTACACGCACATAGGGTACATACATTCTAAGACACACCACTAGACAGGGAATTGGCAAGAACTAGTGGCTGACCTAGTTCAAACATTCAAGTATCAAAGTACCAAGCCATCAGTTGATAAGGAATTACAGGTTGTCAAGTGCCTTACCATGGGGGATAGTGCCATGGCAAAAGATAGGTTGCTAGACTTACTTGGTGAACCAGGTTTGGGGAGCACTTTGAAGAAGAGGAAACAGAGGAGGATCAGCTTGAGCGTGTGTGTGTGAAAAAGGAGAAAGGAAAGCTTGTATATGTGATTGATGGGGAGGAAGCAGAAATCTTGGATGATCACCATTCAGTAGGGATGCGCGAGGTAATGGAAAGTGCTTGATACTCTTTGCGCACCTACCATGAACCTTTAAAAATAAAAGGTTAATAGTAGCTCGGAGAAAAACCTAAGGAAGCTATCATTGGAGATTACTGGTTGGAGAAGGAATTCTCTAAGATCATTGATCTTTTGTGCAAGTTTGAGGATTTATTTCCGTGTGGGTACCATGAGCTCAAAGGCATCCACCATTCCTTGGGGGAAATGAGGATAAAGTTGAAGGAAGGTGCATGCGTAGGTCGTGAAGAGACCTACCGGATGAATCCCAATTTACGCATTGTTGGTCCGAAAATCATGCGCGGACGAGATCTATGGATAGACGAGCCAACAGTGTTGCAGGGCTTAGCCCCTCTTTGAGACAGCAAAGCGAAACTGGTTTATTGCTACTTCTACTAGCAGGAACCTATGCAAGTCTCACAGATTCTGCCTTCGGGGGTTGGGATCTCATCCCAGTAGAGTGTTCTAGGCTGCGAAGAGAAAGGAATAAAAGAAGGAGAAGAGAAAGAACAGATCCGAAGGAAGAAAAGAAATGAGTTCCAAAGCGGAAGGGTCAGAAGATCTATGCTTTGGGCTTGGTAGTAAACAGAGCCAAACCTACTTGCATAAATAAACAAAGCAATACTGATAAACAAGTGACGGAAAAGTAGATATGAATTCAACAGGTAAGACACATGCAGATCTAACATAAGAAAGATCTTAATGTATAACACAGTTATTGAGCACAAAGTCTGAATAATTGTATTAATTGTTTTATCTGTTACAAGAAAGCTCAAAGTCTTTCTCTCCTCACTTCTATTTCTATCTGAAAAATGTTCACTCTTGAATACAACAAGTATTCTAATATTTATAGAAAGTGAGGGAGAGAGAAGGCAAAATGGAGCCAACCACTTATTCACAAGATATTTACAAAATATCCAAAAGTCATGTTGACTTTGACAACTTGGATGGGTGACATCATCCCATGATGCAACATGGATGATGTCATCGTTTGTGCCAACACACTTCAGATATTTCGAAGAGAAAGTCGGAGAATAGAGAGGAGAAGAAGAAACAGAAGAAGAAGAAGAAGAAGCTATTCATCATCATCATCCTGTGGCCTAAAAGGGGTTGCCTGTTTCTGATGCGGATCAGGAGATGAGATGTGGAACTAAGCGCGGTATTCCAAGAACTTGCTGATCATTGGCGCAAATTGATCCTGTGATGGATCCTGGTGCCTTTCACCGATTGCTTGCATGAAGTTTCCCGCTCATCAATGAGCTTTTCGAGGACCTTGGAATAGTCTTTACCCGCCTCGATTAGGGACCCGATGAAGTCTCTACAGGCCAGTAGGTTGTTGATGGATTCGATGTCGAAAGTGACTTCTGGCCCTGTCCCTTGAGAAGCTAACTCCTTGAAAATTCGGATAGTATCGTCAGCTGATCTCAAGGTGAGGGAAGGAGTGAGCAACCCTGGAGTCATAGATAGAACAATCTTCTCCATTTGATGCATCGCATCCAGGGCCTCTTCCTTCACCTTGTCTATCTTCTCTAACACAAATTCGAGCTGATCTATCCGATAGTCCAGAGTGGACATGGTCTTGTTGAGGGTCCTTGGATGACCGAATACTCCAAACTTGACCAAATCTTCGACTGAACAGTCGAACATTTGTTGGAAGGCCTCGTGTTGGAGTCTGGCGTTTTCGAGCTCTTCTGATACTGGACTTGCTAATGTTTGGAGTTCCTTATTCGCCTTCTCGATGTTCGGTATAAGCCATATACTCGCGATCACCTTTTCACTATCCTTAAGGATTTGGCTCCTCCAAGCGAAAGCCCATACCACCTCGCCGATCTTTGAATATTCATTGATCTTCTCTGATGGCGAGCTCAGAGTCTCGGCGCGATTGTGGGAGGTGCACTTCCCATCTTCTCGTAGGGCTTGAAGCGTGTATTTATTCTGCTCCTTCGATAGCCTCTTTTCTTCCTTTGTTTCTTGAAGCTTTTCGCGAGTGCATCAAGCTGCGAAAGAGCTTCCCCGGAGACTTTCGGAGGATGTCCCCATTGTGACTTGGGTCACTTTGTGAAATCTGCCGGAGACGAGATCTTTTTCTCTTTGGTGGGATCGGGGTAGGCTATTTCCATAACCCTCTCACCGGCAGCTCTTGGAAGCGTGTAACCGCTTGTGCTTCTTTGCTCCTTTAGGAATGATGAAAAAGTCCATCGGAGCGATGGGGACTTTCCTCTTTGGTTAGCTCAGGCTCTTTGAGAGATCCAAGCTGGTCCTATTGAAGAAGGACCAGAGACGAGGGGGAGGCAAAGGCGACGGTAGAAGAGGGAAGAACGTGGAGACACGCGGCGGCGGCATTGAAAGAATAGCCAGCGGAGGTGTCCACGGGAGGAAGGGAAACCGAGGCTGCGAAGACATAGGAAGGGAAGGGAGCCCGGAAATGAGAGAAGAAATGGAAGGAGACAAATCAGCAAGAGAGGAGAAAATGGATGAAGAGGCAGGGAAAGGGTAGAAGAAGGGGGAGAGGACACAACCAAAGGAGTGGTTGCCGACACCTGGGGAAGGGGAGGAAGAGAAGAAGAAGGGATAGAAGGGACCTCTGAAGTTGTAGCAATGCCGACATCCTGGGTGGATGGGCGTATAGGACTATCCTCTGTCAATTCTTTCTCTGGCGAATCCGAGTTATTACTTGTTCAGCTCAAGGAAGAGGACTTTCAGGGGCTTCCTCCTGAATGGTGCTAGGCTCACCTTCCGCAGCTTTGCCTTTTAGCTGCTTCTTTGACCTTGGAGGTGCATTACCCAAAGGAGAAGTCGTAAAATCTACACCGAGGTAGATTAACCCATTCATGCGGCACCAAAGGCTCGGTTCTCCGCATGGTTTCTTTGACCCTCTCCTCGATTGTCGAGGAGCTTTGCTTATCGATGTCCGGGAAGGGCCAATCATCCCCTTCGTGTCATTATACACTTTGTCTACTTCTGCCTTCTCAAGTTTTGAAACCTTTGGGGACGATGGCCACTCCATACTTGAATAATTTCTGCTATTGTCAAGCGCGAATGATCCTTTCTCCCAGTGCCACCTCGTGGATGACGTCGATGTAAATGTCCTCAATTTGAGGGACATGGATCGGATCAAGCTTAGCCCTTGGCAAGCAGCCCCTTGGGTCGAATGTAGGCCTTGCTGGGAAATCATGCTTCAGGTTGAGCAATTCTAGCTCAGCAAACATCTCCTTCGCCTTGTGATAGGTTGAACAAGTGTATCGGCCTACTGTGAGGGGGAAAGGAGTTCCACCCTTCTTTCTTTTCTGGCACTTCTCATGATATGTGACCAGCTGCCTTGACAATTCCAATAGAACCAGCTTTGGTCCAGCATATCTTGGCAACCTGGTGGGCTCTCCCAAGAAATTGGCCGCCCTTAGATAGGTGAATGTGGGAAATTGGGTGAACAAGGCCCCCACTTCTCCACAAACTGAAACAGTGTTCTTGATTGTGCGGCCATGAATCAACTTCTATGTCGAAAGATGCATATAATGTGATAGAAGAAAGCATCATTGACTTTTGAAAAGTGTTGGATGCTATTCTCCACTTTAGTTCTCGATAATATTCATATATCTTGGCCTGAGGCCAAGTTCCACTTCGGTGCAGCCCTGGATAATCCCTTTCAGACGCAGCAGCATACACTACGTAGGAGTTCATATGAAACACTCCTGTTGTGGCAAACTGTTGTAGCTGCTCCGAAATAGCGCTGCTTATTATTTCCCCCCAGCAAAAGCGCTGATCGGGCAAATTCTTGTTCATCGTCTCCAGGTACCGCAGCATCCATTTATGGAAGTAGTGGGCGTGCAAAGCCCAAGACTCTGCTCGGAAAGTGATGGTGTCCGAAGTTCTTCGGAGAAGTCGCTTGGTGAATAGTGCGGGGCCACTGGGTCACTACCTTCTTATTCTTGAGGTAGACCTCGTTCATTAATTGCATGCACAGGTCTTCATTGTCTTCCCAAGTCTTGACACATTCTTCTTGGCTAACAGCTACGAAGCTCCGGTGATGAGGGATGCCAAGAATCTTTTCAAAGTGGCGGGCGGTGAGGTCTCCATGACCACCTCGCCTTTACTATTTTCGACACATCTCGTGTCTTCGTTGTAAGATTGGCGACCACCATTATGAATTCGTTATTAACAGCACCGACAGGGAATCCCACCGGCGAAGTGCGGGCGCTTATCAATTTATCCATCCATGGACTCCTTGTCACTTTCTCGAGTCCTTGCCTGCAGACCTCTATGTCAATGTGGCCCATTGAAATCCCCGACATCCATATTACACTCTGCTTGTGATTCGGGCATTCTCGACCCTTCGGTATTTATACTTCATTTCTTCTTCACGTCAACTTAGCCTTTCCTCTTGGTTTGGCGGGTCTCTTGCTTGACGTGAGACATGTGTTCTTGAGGCTTATCTGATGATCTGCACGTAGAAGGAGCGAAACCCAATCCAAGAAGCTTGAATTAGTCATTTGATCTTCCATTGGAATACTAGCAGAAGAAAGAGTTAGAACTTTTAAGGTTCGGGCGCAGGCGCATGAAAATGTATATAATGAAGGTGAATAGTCAAGGCGCACAGAAAAGGGTGCAACAGAGGTTAAGTTGGCGCCAAAGGCGCATGGCGCATGGATGAAGTAGACTGCATTTTATAGAAGGGCGCACAGAAATGCATGTTACATTGAGATTTGGTGCGCCCTTTGGCGCATGGGCGGTTGTGCAACATGGAAAAAGGCGCGCCAAAGGTATATGGCGCGGCGCATGAGAGGGTCTACACAACATCATGTACTTTGCAGCCGGAAGGTGCGCCCGCGCACTTGAGGCTTTACACTTGCAAGCAAATAACTCTTGCGTTGCACGGAAGCTTTGAGGCGCGCCTTTTAGCGCATAGAGAGGGATGCAACAGAGGGGGTAAAGATGCGCCAAAGGGATATAAGGAGGCGCGGGTTTCGAGCGTGTTACGGGCCGAAAGGGTGCGCTTAGGGGCGCATGATTCTTGACTCGCATGCATGGGGATAGACGCGCCGAGGGGCGCATCGTCTAAGGTGTGTAACATGACGCGACAATACTCTACTCCACGGGAATACCAAAACACTTAAACATTTAAGCATTCTTCATTCTAACACTCACAAAGGAGGCTTGGTGGAACTAGGCCTAAAAAAGGGGGTTTCAACCACACCAAGCCTAATCAAACCAACTCCCCCTACAACCGGAAATGAGGGAGGGAGAGGATGAAGAAGTTAAAATATGTGGGATAGGGAAGAACCAGCCCATTCAAAACGACATTTAAAATGGCCATCAAACGAAAACCGCACCGAGCACACCAAAGCACAAAATTGAAAAAGAGGATGGACCTCTTACCTTCGAATGTATAACGACGGTTTGGAAAGCGGGTCCACAGAGCAAATGACAATTGACAGAGCAGAGCTGACACACCCAGAGCAACCACGTGCCTTGACAAAATGCAATGAAAATGACATGGCGCGCATAGGTATATATAACAAAATTTGTCATTAATGCGCCAACCACCATTTGAAAAGGCGCGCGAAAATCACGGCGAGACAGAAAGCGCGTGCGCCCTTTGGCGCGAAAAGGAATGACAACAGAGCATAAAGGTGCGCCTTTGGCGCCCAAAGGATGTCGACATGGGGAATGTGCCCTTTGGCGCACTGGCTCACGGTGATGTTGCAAGATAAATACATGCGCCACCAAAAGGCTCAAAGACTAAGTTCAAAGCTAAATTTCCCGAGAAGGAAATTTAAATCGCTTTGAACACGAGGGATCCCTATCGAGGGATCAAGACAAAATTTTCGAGATGCGGTTATCGGTAAATTGCCCTTGTCAATTTTACGGGATAACAGCTGGCTCTTTCTGGGGACTATCCTTGAGTAAACTCGGGGGTAGAGAATCCCAGATCACATGTGCCTATCCATTGGGTACGGAGTCAAAAACAAGGGGGACCGGAGGGAGAACAAAGGAAACACACAAAAACCGAAAGCAAACACACGACTAAAGCAAACACACAACTAAAATAAACTGTACAAAGAAGAGAGCAAGCTCTACTTCCTGAAGATCTTGAGATGTTGCCCGCTATAGGGAAGCGGGAGCCCAGCTCCATCCAGATATGAGAGATAGAAACTATTCTCTCCATTGAGTTGCTTGATTTTGAAGGGCCCTCTCCATAGGGAATCAAATTTTCCGTGCATACCCTTTGGCTCTCTTCGCTTGTCCCAGAGAAGGACGAGATCTCCCACTTCAAAATTCCTCTCGCTCTGCCTTCTCATGTCGAAAAAGCTTCTTCACTTGATTCTGATGTTCAGTGATCCTGTCGACCACCCTTACTCTCTTTTCTTCAAGTTCCGCAAGGTACATGATTCTCTTTTCCAGAGAACTCTGAAAAGTTTCATCTTCGATTGCTCGCGCATGCTCAGTAGAGCAGAAGTTCAGCGGAAACGGGAAGTTCGGCATCGAGTATGCCATATAACACTTGAAAAGGTGACATGCGAGAGACCTCTTGGGAGTAATACGGTCCGCCCACAAAGCGTCGTACAAAGACTTGTGCCACATCCGCTGATTTTCATCTACTAATTTCCGTATGATGGTCACCAAGTTCTTATTATCGGATTCTCGCTTCGACCATTTCCTGAGGATAATAATCGAGGCATGTGCTAAAGTTATCCCATATTCATGCAAAAACTAATAACTTCCCGGAAGAGAAGTTAGAAGCATTATCAATGAATTCGATTTTATTTGGAATGCCAACCCTGACAATGATATTTTCCTTGATAAAACTGCAAACCACCTCAGAAGTGGCATGCTTGACAGGTATGGCCTCCACCCATTTAGTGAAGTAATCTGTTGCCGTGAGGACATAGCTATGTCCAGCACTCGATTGAGGATTGAGTGCACCAATAAAATCAATTCCCCATTGCCTGAATGGTTCATTGATAATGACCGGCCTTAGGGGGAGGGCAGCCAACTTGGGCTTGCCGATTTAATTGTTGATGTTTCACACTTTGCCACCTGTGTAGCCGCATCTTGAAGAGCGTTGGCACAATAATACACGGCTCGGATGATTTTGTGTCTTTGTCACGGAAGAAGAAAAATGGCCTCCACAGGTGCTGAATTGTGAAAACTTTCCAGCGGTTTGATTCTTTGGGGCTTGTCAACACATCGCGAGGAAGACACCGCCTACCCCGCGCTTATATAAACCGTCATCCCGGATGACATACTTAAATTGCCACGAGCTTTATAGCATGCTTCTCCTTTGCGAGCAGGTGCATCAGGGCATTCGCCGTAGGTAAGGAAGAAAGCAATGTCGAGTACCACTCATCACCGGTCGCAATAAATAGAATCGTGAGGCGGAGAATCGGGCTCCTCTGGGGAGAGGCTTTGCTCTTTGTCGGCACAATTCTCTCTTTCATCAGGATTTTCTGAACCCCTGTTCTCAGCCATTAGCTGACACAGGCCTTTACCCCTCACCAGCTTGGTGGGTTTAATATCCAGGTCATATTCCTGGACTTTTGCGATCCAATTCCCTCTCAAACTTCCTAACTCCTGCTGAGTTAGAATTGACTTCACCGCAGTGTCAGGAACCAGCACCACCGTATGCGAGTTCAGAATATAATACCTGAAATTCTTCACCGCTTTGACAACGGCAAAGGCGTGTTTTTCCAGCTGAGTCATTTTCAACTCGTGAGGCTTGAGAGGAGAACTCATGAATGCGATTGGAGATTCAATATCCTCCGAGTTCTTTTGCATTAGGATTGCAGACACAGTATGTTCGGAGGCGTAACTATACATAATGAAGTCTTTGGAGAAATCTGGACATACCAGGACCGGCGCATGAGCAACAGAAGTTTTTATCTCTTCAAACGACCTTTTCCCCTCATCACTCCATCTGAAAGTGGGTGACCCTTTCATCATGTTCAGTATGTGGCGGGTCTTCTCAGCAAAATCAGGGACAAAACGCCTAAGAAAGTTCACCTTTCCGAAGAAAGAATGAACACCATTCTTGCTTGTAGGCAGAGTAAGGCTTTGGATAGCCTTAACTCTTTCGGCATCAATCTTGGTTCCTTCTTTGCTAACCACATGGCCTAGCAATTTCCCTTCCGTAACCCCAAAAACAGACTTTTTTAGGATTTAGGAAATTCCATGTTCTCGGCACCTGGCCAATACTTGCTCCAAGTGATCACAATGATCACTTCGTAGTTTAGAGAACACGGTTAAGTCATCTAGATAAACTACGATGACTTTTCCCATCATGCCTTTGAATGCAAAGTCCATGGCCCGCTGAAAAGTGGCACCAGCGTTAGTTAGGCCGAAAGGCATCCTGCTATAGGCAAATGTACCCCATGGAGTAGTGAATGCTTTGTTTTGAATTGATCTTGAGCGAGACTTCAATCATCAGTAGCACGAAAAACCGTCAAGCATAGACAGGCATTTACGATCCAAGCCATCGCTTGCAGTAACCTGGTCCATTATCTGGGAGAGGGTAGTTGTCTTTCAAATGCTTGATTCAAGTTTCGAAAGTCTACGCAGATGCGTATTTCACCGTTTTTCTTGCGTACCGGCACAATGTTCGCCACCCAAGTGCTGTGATGGATAGGGAAGATGATTCTTGCGTCCAGCATCTTCTGAATTTCGGCCTGAATGGTGCCCGAAATCTTAGGATTATAATGCATTTGCTTCGACGGCCAGGCTTTAGCATCTTCTTTCGCCAGTATATCATCTTCGAACGTCCTTTGGCTTGAAGGACTTTAAGTCGGCATAGGACCATGCCAATACATCCATATATCTTTTCAAAGAACTTGACAAATTTCCGCTTTTCTTCGGGCGTGCAACATTTCCCGATGTTCACAATGCGGATGTGCTCGTAACCTATATTGACCGGTTCTGTCTCTCCGAGATGAGTCGAGGATCGTCCCCGCCTCTTCTTTTTCACAAAACGGTCGTGCACCTGTCAAACAAGCGTTCGGGGAAACCAAGCCCTTCGAATTTTATTTCCTTTGAGCCGACATATGCCATCGTTCTCTTTTGATTCATGATTTTGGCCGTTGATTGATTCACGGCACGTAGAGGTGGATCCTTCAAAATACAACTCATCAAAATTTTCTGATTTTTCTAGAAAGGCATGAGATGATTATCATCGTTGAATACTTGCCAATCTTTGAGAGTTGTCGCACACTCTGTAGCGAAAAACCACTTCAATCGTGTTTGTCCATCTTCAAACACGGATGTGGGAGCATGAGAGATCTTTGAACGGCCAATGAATCAGCCATATCATTTCGGCTCTTGAATCGCCTCTATTGAAAAGGCATCAAACTCCTCGATGCTTTATCCCATAATCAGTATTCAGAGTGCTGAGCCTCTCATTCTTTACTTGGTAAATCCTTTTTACCCGATTTACAACCAGCTGCAGCATCACCCCGCACTTTTAAATTTTTAATTCCTCTTTCCTTTGCGGCACTGCATACCAAGCAACAAAGACTCATACTCAGCAGTATTGTTTGTATTAAAAAGCGTAATTTGAAAGAGAGAGGAATCATCTCCTCCTTAGGAGATATAAGCACGATTCCTGCGCCACATCCACCTGAGTCGCGCACTTGCCATCAAATTGCAAGGTCCAGGACCTCATTAAGGTCTTTCTCTTGAACGAAAACACTCTTTTAAATCACGCTCGATCGATAAGAAGTAATTCCCATCCCGATGATTCAAAAAGGATTTGGGCTTTGGGGTCTTCGGGCTAGTGACCAAATACTTCTTTTGAGTTTAAGTTCTAAAGTCTCGCATCACGCCTTTAACAGAATCCTAGCTTTAGACCAATCCATGTGAATTTCTCCACCAACTTCGCTACGTAAACTTCTTCCCAACAAAATTCCATAAGTCAGCCGGAATGTCAACGACAAGGACGGTCATCTTTACTCTTTTATCCGAAAAGGCTAACGCAAATCAGGTGTCGTCTTTGATTTGGCCAATCAACGGTACTTGCTTGGTTTCCAATGAGTAACATCTACCAAAAGGCTTGGTGAGAGTAAGGCCCAAAGCATGGGCAACTTTTGCCGGCATGACGTTATCGGAAGCTCCGGAATCAATAATGCACCAATTGCTCAACTTATGGCCATTGATCAGGAGGGAGAGATAGAAGGTTCTATCTTGCCAGGATGCGGATGTTAAGCAACATTTATGTGGGATTCAGGAGGAGTGGAAAGGATTCCTTTAGGGGAAGCCTGATTAGATATAACAGCTTGACTTTGGATATACTTAGTCAATCTTACAAGCTGTTCGGGGTTTGACTGAAGATACTCAGCTTGAGACATTTGGATCTTGGTCTTTTTTGCATGATCTATTATATCAAATGCGGCCAAGGGTTGCGTTGGTAAAGGAATGAGTCCTTCACCCCGCGATGATGGAATAAGGTTCTTACTTGATCTTGATAGGAATATGAGAGGGCTGACTCGGAGGAGAGATAGGTGGAAAAGACTTCTTTGCAAAAGATTTAACAGGGAGTTGAGTGGGAAGAGGATTACCTCTTTTAACAATGGTTGGAGGCGCGTTTGACGGCCTTCTTTTCACTGTGCGTGGGCGTGCAACTTCCGCCTCTTTTCCTTGTGAGCGGGTGAAAGCAAGATATGATTGTCCGCTTGCATAGCCTTGAGTACTCTCTTCTTCGTCGATTCATCCTCGTCCAATTCCATATATCCAATAAGTAGAGTCGCCAGGTCGGTTCTGCGACATCTTGATCATCTTCGCTTGGAGCGAAGGTTCTTCATAATCTTGCTCTTCTTCCT